>CM067345.1:733782-751282 GCA_034190875.2 Urechis unicinctus
GGACCACTGTGAGGTCTAGATACCTCCGACAAAATCTTTCTGCCAATCGAGATAGGTAGTGATTGCAAAATGTAAATGTGGATGAGAGGATATCAGATGTATTTGAAACTAATAACGCTATGAATTTACAATTGTTATATGACGCATTCATGTTCATTTTTTTCGTAAAACAAATTTTTGATGGGAATGTGGATTCTCATTGAGTTTATCTTTTATAATCTTTAATAGCCGAGAAATAAATTCAAACACTTTGTACTTCAAAATCTTACAGTTTATGCTTCATTCCACCACAGACAATATCTGACTAGATGTGCAGGTACACAAGACTACACAAAATCTGTAAAAGAAATTTTGACAATTCATGGCATATCATGTTTTAAGTAGTCCCTGACCTCAAACTTTGCAATCACAGCAAATATTAAGTCATTGTCATGGGTCAATAGACCAATATCCATGCTCTTAGAGGTGAACTCCACGAGGTAATAAAGTCGAATGTTCGTACAAAAACAACTGGCCTTGAATCGAGTAAAATAAGTCGTGTTGGCTGATGAGGGTCAGCTGGTTGTTTACACTGACCAGGTATGGTTTGTCCCTGGTACTGAAGGGGCACTTGCCCTCAACTATCATGTCATCTGACACAACCCCATATAGTGAGCATACGGGGAAGGGTTGAGTTTGGGACACTCAATCCAACGTGGCTTGACTTGGGCCCCAGTCAACTCTGCATATTTTCTCTTTGTAGATGCCGTGGTCAATGGCTGTGGCCCTAGTCTGATTGACACGGGTCATCTACTTTGCCATACAGACCATGTCCGTTTTGATTGTGGTGTTGCATAATTGCCAAACTTGGAGGTCTGCAGTCTCTCACATCTTTCCACGTGCCAGGCTTTATTACTGGCTTGTCTAAGAGTTTTGTCCCTCGCCTCTCAGGTTTCTGTGATGTGGGTTTCTGAGATGAAGGAATTCATTTTGAGGAGCAAGTTTGAGGAAGTCGTGGTCATTGAGCTTCCAGGTTTAGGCGTGACGACAGTAGGCAGGAGGATGTGGAGGTAAAGTTTATACACTTGTTCCTAAAAGATGTTGTGTAGTCTGTCATTGAGCGGTTACTGTATGGCCTTGGGTCATTGTCTCCATTCCATGAAGTTGCACACAGCACAGCCGACACATGCTTACAGTGTGCCTCTGGGCCGCAATCACACTGGCACTCCTTTGTGATGCTATGGATGTCAAGAACCACATCAACCTCATACTCCACAGACTTCTTCACCTCTGATTCCAAGTCAGAAGTAGCTGACAGAGAACGGAGGAATCCTTCAGCAAATAGTCCTTTCGCATCTTTGGTAAGCTCTTTATTGAGGGAGTAGAGATAGGCAGTCATCTGGGCCTCATCAAAGCAGGGTAGTAGGGTATCCGCGTTGGTATTGCTATACCTGATAATACACAAACACAATACACTTAGACATACAAGCATTCTCAACTTTTTACTACAACAAATATAGATTAAATGTAATAACATTCATACTGATAATCATTTATAATTGATAATTGATCAGTGACAAATATACATTGGCATGAACAAGTTAGGCTGCAAACAGGTAATCAGTATATTACTTTGCTCCTTCAGAGGTTTTGATGTGGTATTTCTGCCCCATATCTTCTACTTCATTGAGGCTGTTGTTGCGGTCATAAGCTTCAAGCCTGCGGAAAAAATGAAAACACCTTCAATATTACCCCAACCGTATTGACTTGGTTGTGCATGTGGCGATTACAAGCAGTTTTCTTATAATGCCCATACCTAGGCCTCTGCTCGTATTTAACCAAGTAGAAGGGTAGGGGTCAGAGCAGGAAGCACGAACCTAGTGTTCTGGTTATTTAAAAAACAACAGCACTCATATTATCTAATCGAAGGGGAGACAAATAGTATTAAAACTGTTAATAGGAAAAAGGACAAGGTTGTTACATGGAAGGAATAGGGGCATCCCAACGTTAAACCAACGGATCTTTGCAGAACAAACTCACCTTTCACTAAGTTCAATTTTTCGTACACATTTTTCGTTCGCATTTCGCTTCTTCCGTACGGTTTTCTATTGATGTACGACCAGACCGCCCTACCTATCCATTAGTGATGATTTTCCCCTAGGTTATCAACGATATAATTCAAACGGGTTCGATAATTCTATTGCTGTTAGGATCAGATTAGCTCATACCTATCCATAATGATATATATATTTTAATATCAGAGATATCAACGATATATATATTCAAACTCTCTCTATTTCGATAAAATTATGCTAGATATAGGCGATGTATATATATACATATATATATATATATATACCTATATATATATATATATATATATATATATATATATATATATATCTATATATATATATATATATATATATATATATATAATATATGTATATCTTATATATAGGTATATATATATAATCTATATATTTTATATATATATAATATATATATATATATATATATCAGACAGATAAGGAGGACAATTTTCCACATTATTACGTATGTGCTTGTGAAATATATTATATATTGATATATCACGTATATGTTTATACAGGGTATCATTATATATATGATATATATATATATGGAGATGGCTCTTTTATATATATATATATGGCTATATGATCTCTCTGACATTGTATATATATATAATCGCGAATATGCTATAACAATATATTGTCAATAGCATTATGCTTCCGCGTGTTTGACAGCTAAGGAGTACTCTTTTCCACATTACCTTTATCTAAAAATGCTTAACACTGTGTGTAATGTAGGAAGTTCATGTATGTTGATCAGGATCAAATGGGAAATGTTTATACAGGGTCCATAAATTACGAACCTGGCTATTATAAATTATTTTCCAATATTAGCCGCTGGTGTATGGTATCCGTTGACCTAGCCTGTTGATTGTATGTGGCAATGGCTCTATGATTCTTGACATTGAGTGGGTGTCAATGCAGTCTTCATGAAATGTACATCAATTTGGTCATTTACTCAAGATATGCGTCAGCAGATCGTTTTGTTTACAGAAGCAATGACAGCAAAAGCGGTTTCTTTTGGTATCAGCGAAATATCACACCGATGACACCGAATTGGTATTTACACACATAATGATAGATGTACCCAAAAGTCGTTCAACTCGTCAACATCTGTAGAATACACTTGGGTATCATTTCCACTCATTTATTCTTTCGGCGGATTTGTGTGCACAATCATTAGGGAAACGGAAATACCGCCTCCGCTTCAAATCCATTTATTGCAATGGATTTGAGTTACCATATCAATGCATATAGTCAACAAGGCACTGGTAAGAAAATAAATTATAGGGTCTAGACATATTTGATGTCGATATTACATCAACAGTTTTGTTCTCCTTTGTCGAAGCTATTTCTTAAGATTAGTTCGATGAATTTAAAATTGAATTTGTTAAGGAAGTCATTTGAATTTCCGAATTGTGTACATTCGCATATCGATAAAAATATATGTCAAAGAATTGCTGGATTGGCTTTATCAAATATATTCCAGTTATTTTTGAAGGACGAGTTGCAATCTGTCACAAAATTGATATTAGAAATCTATAGCTTTGTTGCACGTGATTCTCATTGCTCATTGATCATGAACAGCGCGGAAAGCATGGCGGACTAAAACGCAGAACGGCAGAAAAGAGCACCCTAATGGTTGACCGGATTTGGCTAGCTTCGAGTAGATTCTTAATTAAAGTGTTCCGTCTCTTTTCCAAAGTAGAGCAGACGATTAATAGAAACATGATCATACAGACAATATGCCTAACCGATCAGTCTTAGAGGAATCCTTAATTCAAAGCAATCATATATCATATTGTATACTGTACATATTATGTCCTTATTGTGATCGATAAATTCGCATAGAATATGATGATGAGGAATGATGATTGCAGCTTTTATTTAAGCATCCCAAGTTATAGACAACTGATACACGATTTAATAGATGAAAATATATAATCATCATGTTTCTAGTTAGTTGTGTGTGTGTGTGTGTGTGTGTGTGTGTGTGTGTGTGTGTGTGTGTGTGTGTGTGTGTGTGTGTGTGTGTGTGTGTGTGTGATTGTGTATATGACTGTGTGTGCGTGTTGATATGGGTTTGCGCTGTGTGGGTGTGTGGTGGCTCTTGACTGTGTGATCCCCCGTCGGTCCGTAGGATCAAATTAATAAATATTTAGCCAAGGTTATATCTACGTGGAATAATCAAGCGGCATTTCTGTAAAAATAGATAATCCCAGCTTTAAGGTAATTAGGCATAGATTGAAGGCACCTTTCACTGATACTGATTTATTATCGCATTCCTCAACTGCATTTTGTAGGTTTTTGGAGATTCTTTCCTTATCAATGCAAGCATCAGTGTGTAATTGCAAAATGCATTAACAACAATATCATATTCTATCAATGCTTCTAATTTGAGACTTTGTTTATCAGTGAAAGTTGTGTTTTGAATACGTTTGTCGAGTCTCGATGCCTTAATCATAAGATTATTTGAGCATCCAAAGACATTGGCAATTGTTACACGAGGGTTTATTTGCTTACAATAAAAACAGGACGTTCTACCAATAGATGTAAGTCAGCATAATTGATACAAATATAATGCACACCAGAAGGGTTATTAAATATTTATTCGTGTGAATGTTACGCGTGCAAACGAAAATATATCAGCCAACTCCAAGTCAATCTAAAGGATCTTTACTAATCCTGTGTATGCAAGCCGCAAAAACGGCTTCACTTCAATTATGGGGTGTGCTGTACAAGGGATAAATCATATACACGTAAGCACACAATCGTAGCGTACACACGCAACATAGACATATATCTAATCAATTATTTCAACCACAACGAGAGTTTGTTTATTCTCGACTCCAATGGGTGGTCGACGACTAAGCGTATCATATTCGGTGCGTGTTTTCACGCGTCGTCGCCATGTTGAAGACGGTTGCTAAGATCTCTTTATCCATCGACAACTCCTCACACCTTATATTTCGAGTAGACGTCAGGACTAAAGCTGTATTGGACGGTCACGTACTGCTGTCACATAAATGATTCTAAATTCAGATGTCGAGATAGCTTTATGTGTTCATGCATTCCGTGTTCCTAAAAAAACGTCGCCGAGTTTTTTGGCGCCATGGGAGAGCTAAAATATATAGATGCATATGTTGCTTCCAAGTATGACATTTCTCGCTGATGAAATGAGATATATCACATCAATTCTGTGCATTAAAATGTACAGCGAAAAACATCAGGAAAAGAGTACTAGCAAATACCACTGTTAGAGTATCAGTAAAGAATATGGAATATTGACTGTCTACTTAAGAGAGCGCATAATTACCAAGTAATTGTATGACACTTGCATATTAGAGTACCATCGACGTCAACAGATATAAACTGGTGCTTATAGAGAGAGGAAAAGGCGACAGCGCAAACACTTGTGATAAATGTCAATCCCAAAGTAAATAAGGGCAATATCTGCTTAACGAATGTATTATATGCAGTACTGCAAAACATCGGTGATTAGTTATCTAATAACCGTCAGAAACGGACGTGTTGTGCAGGAAATGAGTAAACACACGCTTCCTATTGTTATGCATATCAGTAGCAGGTTTGCCAAATCTATGAATCGGAATGTTATCAGTGTAGATCATAAAAATCATAACCCCTTTGTAGTTTTTTACTGTAGTCTGCGATTAATGCAAACAAGCATTTTGATGTTAAAATGCCTCGGTCAAATATATATTTCTTGAATAATGATGCAGGTTACTCGCAGCCTCCTCGGCGCATTCAAGTAGCACATATCCCAATATTAAACATGTAAAACTCTTATGTAATTGAACAATGTGTAATTTATGTCATGATATATCTTTTGGTTCAGTACACCTTCATAATATTCTAGCAATGCAGTTTTTTTTATCCCTTTCGTCCTACTCCTGTATTGACTGGCTAATTCCCAGAGCATAACACTGTCGACCATTGGTGGACAATCTTAATTCTGCCATCTGTGATGTACCCTGTTGCCTATTTGTGCAACAACAACTAAATATTTGTATTTTCATATCTAATTTTGCATCATAAGCGTTAATAGTTCATGAACCAAATCTTGGCATTTGAGCCACGCTGACACTCGACTACAGAGGATAAAAATATCTGTAAACAACTGACGTACTTAATCTGCCATGGAACGTGCGCCGTCAGCGGTATATGCTTAAATCCTTATTTCACTTCCTGCATTTCTTTACATATCGCGTTGGTGAATAGGGTCATGCATGGGGAAAACCGCCGACTCGAGGAAAATGCTCACCACTAAAATAAAAGTCCTTTTCAGCTTTAAGCTATGCATAACTGCTTGACGATTTTTTCTCTGTGCACCCGGCCAAACGGTCATATATTCTCAAAGTGATACTGACATATGTACACAGAGTCAAATGGTTTGAGAAACCCAATTTAGTATTTCAATTTCGAAAGAAAGCAGTCCGCTCCTGATTGGACTTGTGTTCGCGGCAGATCACAACCCAGCAGAGCAATACTGCCAAGTGAACGCAGGCACAGACTATATGCAGTGGGATGTTTTATTGTTATTAAGTCGCTCAGCAGTTTATAGTGGGAATGCAACGTTATTCAAATGTTGGGGATGTATTCACAGAGATTGATCCTCCATTAGCGGCCAATGCAGCCTGTGCCGGCCTATGGCGTCACTAGACCGGTGCTCCGATCGCGCGCATGGTTTATTGTAGTGCTATCCGAATAAACAGACACGTTGTTTTCAAAATGTGTCTGTTAAATACAAAACACATAAGTAACGGCTCGTACGTTCTGCGCGTGCAGTCAGAATAGTCATTTTGCTGATTAAAAACTTACAGTTGGCAATGTCGTGTGATTTTGTTGGGTTTATGTCAGTCACGTTGCGTGTACTTGAGCGATATTGCCATGTGTGCACGTTGATCCGTTCAATGAAGGGGGTATAAGCGGTATCGGTCAGACCGCTCACAGTTATCGCCATCCTGAGCTAGAAGATGAGTATCGAAGACCGTGACGTTTGAAACTATAATCCAATCTGGGCCTGGTAATTCTTACGTAACTAATGTACTGATGCTGTATTTAAAGAATTGTTCAGCCAACGAATTAAAAAACGGTAATAGTAATTGTATCATAAGCAAACTCAGGCTTAACTGTACACTCATTCTTTGCCAAAGTATTTCTAGCTCGTTCACTTTACTCGCCATATGTTACTGTATAAATGTGAAAGGCACCATTAAATAATCAAACGAATATCGAGATGGTTGATAAAGTTTCGATGGAGGTCGGGTCTAGTTACAGAGCAGTGATAAGTCCAAACATAATTTCAGCTTAAGTGGAGCTTGTTAACGACAAATGTCGTGATTTATAATTCCCCGTGATTGTTAGGGCCATGAAGAAATTTATATACCTTTCCGTGAGTCAAGTTACAAGTGTTTATATTGCCACTTACAACTTCAATTTCGGAGTTTTACATATTATATCAAACAATGCAAGGCTACATAGCATATCCAATCTGCTATAATGCGGATTTTAACCTGGTGGATTATCTAGGGAAATCAGCCCATCACAAGCAGCGCCGATTACTCACTTGCCATAATTGGATGATCAAGCTAGAACATAGCCGAAATCCACGTCTCACACAAGTAGTTCTCTTTTAAGGCAGTCTAATTCTATCCCGTTAGCTAACTTGGCTTCGTGTTTCATTTTCGTCCCAGCGGCGAGAGTTTGCTAGATTTTGTTGTATGTGAGTAAAAAAATACTGTCTGAGCTTCGAATCATCCACACCTATCTCTAACGCAAAATCAACCTTTTCTGGTCAAATATCACCATTTCATTTGATTCTATTCGAACATGGTAGATGTCGAGGCTTGTAGTATTAAAAACAGTACGGTAATATCCGATTTATTGCTCACACCACCTGATGAAATATAGTAAACATAAGGGCCGTGTCAATACATTGTGGGCTAAATACTGCAATACTTTATTCAGCTCCTGATTTCACGGATTTTTCGTTTTCACAGTATCACCAGCTAGAATATAGCGTACATGAAGATCTGCGCATGCATGACTTAAACGTAGTGTTCAATTCCAATATACGTTGTGTTGGTATATACGGGTTATATTTTTCCAATACACATTTCGAAGTATGGACATGGCAAATTCGCGCAATTGATTGATATCGCTTGTTGATAATGCCCTGTGGTGCCAGTTAGGGATTCTAGATGCCTGTCTAGGTATGAATTGTATTCTCTGACAATACAGTAGCCCACTGCTTTGTGGTCACAAATTCTGGATGCTTAATCATAGTAGATTTAGAGTAGTTTTCCATATAACATTTATCATTTCAAAGTATGTATTTAACCAGAGTTACAAAAGGAAGTATCTGTGTTGCATTCTGCCTGCATTTTCGTCTTTCGGAAATGTCGCGTGGTATATTATAACATCAACCAGCTATAGATACAATAAACAACAGTCATCTACTCGAGTGTTCAGAATAGGTATATTAACCTTGTTGACAACACGAAATGATACAGTATTGCATTGCCAGAATAACGTCCTGCTGCCTTTGACAATAAATATGTAACCTCAACAATTATAAATGATTGAAATCTGACTTGCTTACGCAACAGCAACATTGGTCGTATTTTGCTTCTTGTGCTGATAAAAATGCTATAATCAGTTTTGTTTCCATATAACATGTGGATTACAATTTACTCATATGTACGCCCACGATTGGAATTGTCGATGAATCCCGAAGTATCATAATCAGCTTCATACGGAAGGAGTATTGTATGAAATATCATCAGTATAATGCTATGTGTTAGCATATGACTTACATGGTTAATTATAACGCAATTGATGCTACGGACTGACAGGGAACAGCGTATACCAATTAAGTGCGAACAGATATGTCAATTGAACAATGCTTTGGAATTATCTACAGATAAAACCTACCTAACTCTTTTAGGGAAAGAACGATTCAATATGGAAACAATCAATGGCTGTAGTTTAATTTATAGATTAAGAGATAGAAGTTTTTATTGATTCTACAGAATATCACTTTGATATATTTTCATCAAACGGCAAGGCCAATTATGGGAGCTAGAATAGGCAAATTTTGAAATGCAATCGGTACGGTACATGATGAAATCAAAACGTCTAGCGGTACCTTACTAAGGTGGGTTGACCACTGTTTAGATAGAATGTGAATTATCAAAGCTGTTTAATGAAAGCCGTTAGCAGGTAAAAGTATAACATTGTTCATACTACTTAATTGGTCGCGATATACATTCATAATTCTTGGCTCTGTGATAGAGCACAATATTATGATTTTTTTTCCATCCGCTTTCGGTAAATGAGAGGAGAAGATATGCTGTGGGGTCAATTTGGGTTTCTCTATCAGTCTGTGTTAGCCGAATCCGAAATTGTTATTCCGATAAAATTGTGTTTCTGATATATATAATCCATTCATGTTAAACTGGTGAATACACGGGCGTCAGAAGAGTTTCTCCATAATTGTAATATCACAATTGAACTACTGCCATATCAATTTGTTTGACAAGTAAACGATTTTAGAACTGTCTCCGTTCGATACAAGCACAACATCTTATGCATAAATGTCAGTATTGATGCAGACACACTATGGGTAATAACCATTAAGTGCTGTTTTTCAAAACGTATCCTGAAATTACCCATTACTTCGTTGCATTGATTTCAATCCAAGCAAACTTCCTAATCAAAAATGATAAAGTTTTGTTCTCGTCGCCCACCAAAAACAGTTTACATGCGTTGTAACCATCGTCATATGTTATTAGTATAAATAAGGAAGACTTTCTTCATAAGAGTACAATTTACACGGACACTCACAAACCAACACACACACACACACACACACACACACACACACACTCATGCACATGCACACACACATATAAGGAATTACAATGCAGGTTGAATATGAATTGGAATAGAGTGGAGATAAAGTCATCCAATCAGGCTGTAGCAATATTGTGGTGACAATAACGGACACAAAATTGGTTACCGATCGTTGAAGTTGATTTGTGCAATGAGTAACACTTTAATACGACAAGATATCACTCATGATAAATAGTAGAAGCCTTTTGTACTGGCAGAGGCGGCCGACACAGCGACCAATAAGGTCCTTATGAAAATAAGTTTGGGGATTCAGATCCATTGATATTAGTACTCAAATTAATATACTAATCAATGATGGTTCGTGCGGCTTTTCATCTAAATAAATTTTCTTTTTTTCAGTATTGCATATAAATAATAATTGCAATGGTGCACTGTTATGGAATAAATTATCGAACGATGTGATTGACCGACACTAAGCTAAGCAGTTAATGAGTTACAAGTAATTAAAGACTATGCAATACTGACAGCCATGTGTTTCTCAACAAAAACGGTAAAGATAGTGGCTCAACAGCCACTAAAATATTATATTATGTGACGCTACTAACATGATGATAAGTTCAGAAATGAAGCCAACCGCACAGTGTCTATGTAATAAGTTATGGACCTGTCATATGAATCGCTTGCTAATGTCGACATTTAGGTGGCAAACTGGCCAAATACAGACCAATTGTCCTACATCAAGCTAAGTTCAATGAACGATGCTGTCAGACGAAATAACATCTAATTTCATAGGTAATCACGCCGGCTAGACAAAATGTCGTTCAAAAGGCATAACCATATTCCGTTTACATTAATTCATACTATTAATGTCTGTTGTAGATGAAGCTTTCATATCTGATCTGAAATATAAGAGCAGATCGGAGATGTGAGGAATCCAAAACCATAGTTGCTTGCCATTGGATCCTGTCTCAAGAACAATGTGACGAATTACTTGTGGCTATCGGCTGAAGTTCTCTTCTTTACTTCAGCAGTTGGCTTTAAGCAATAATTAAACAATCAATCGCCTGAATACACTCAGCAATTTATTTAGCAGTTCTATATGACAGGCAGAATGATAATCGAAATCTGTTGTACATTATGGGGTTTTGCTAGTCAAGGTCCCCTAGCCTGATGGCGGCGGGCGCTGTTTACATGTTACTGATATTCAATGGTCTCGCCTTCAGGTGTAGGCGAGCTTAATGTCTTAAACTGGACAGGCGTCCCAGATTTGGGATGCTCCAATCACAAGCCGAGTCTCTCGGTCACTCTCGGGTACTTTTGAGTCGTTGTCTCTCATTGGTTAGTTCTACAAGTTCCGAAGAACTTGTACAACCGGACGAGTGATTTTTATGAGCCGGGCACACATTCTACAACACTCCGATTTGTTGTTTCACGCTGAGTGGCACCGTTAATCACACAGTCGGCGAGAGAAGCAGACACACAATTGGTTCTTTTTAACTGACTATTACGTAAACATACTATCGTGCAGCTAAGCGATTAAAGCGCTCGTTGTGGTGCCCCATAATTCCAGAAGACATTCAATGTATTCTCATTAGAGGCAGACCACTACAATGTCCATGACGTCACATAGAACCGAGTGTGCGTATCACAAGCCAGACGCGCGCAATTAAGGTCAATCCGGGTCACAACCTTTGCGTTGATTGGTCACGAAGATTAACGAACGTGTCTAATGAATATTCGGACGCGCCAGTTTTAGTCCTTGGCCTGTCGTAGACTCTAGGGCGAGAAGCGTAGCGGAACCCCTGGAGTCTGGGACGTAGACTAGGGTTTTGCCATGATACTAGAGATGCTGAGGTTGTAGTCACGATATTTCAAGTAGTAAGCAACATGATTGTTAGGAAAAGCAAAGGTTATCCCCACCATCACGATGTAGTCATATAAGAGCGAAAGTACGTTATATTAAGTATGACCCTGGCTGTGGAGATACGATTTTCTTACGGTGTGAGATCTACGCTCAAACATTTATTACAAACATGTATATAATTTCACTCCTTATATAATTTCAATGACTTAACAATGATATATATTAGCCCAATATTGAATCTTTGATTTTGGATTAAATATATACTATTCCGATCGCAATTGTTGTTGAAATTTCGTATTTTTTTTCAAAGGCAAGAACCCTGACTCTTTTTTTT
This sequence comes from Urechis unicinctus, assembly GCA_034190875.2. NCBI lineage: Eukaryota > Metazoa > Annelida > Polychaeta > Xenopneusta > Urechidae > Urechis > Urechis unicinctus. The sequence continues at coordinate 745,928 of CM067345.1, forward strand.
ACCTTGACCTTATACTAAGGTCAAGGTCATCGAAAAAGTGAAAAAATCTTAAATACCTAATAACTCCAGGGATTATTGCCTCCATGTAATGCATACCGAACGGCAAGTCCTACTAATTGTGCCATACTTAAATAGTTTTTTTTTCAATAGCCTTGCTTAAATAAAAGACACAATTCGAAATTAGCTGTTTGCTGGCAAATACCAGAGTCGAGGTAAGTTCTTGCAGTGTAGCAAACGACGCCGCCAATACCAGTCGAGGAAAAAACGCGGCAAGTGCTTTTAAAGGCGTGCCCCTCAAAAAAAGTATTACACTGAAAGTCGCGGAGGTGAGCAGGTAATAAATAGTAAGCTACCCACCTCCGCTCAGAATGTCTTGCCAGTTACGTACTTACTCTTTCGTCTTTACCCTTAACGACCCGGATGTAGGCAAGAAGGATAGGCAATGAAGTGGGTGACAGCGGAACACCACATCTACAAGGATATGTGTAATATAACACAACAACAAAGTCGCAAAATTATTCCTCGAGCGCACATTAAAGTAGCTAAAGAACCAGTTCCACAGAACTATGACTATTGCTCTAAAGATGGAAACTTTGAAAACAAGGGAACTGTACCTAAAATGATTTTTGTAAGTATTTCAATCACTTATAAAAGGGTAACTATCGATTCATTAGTCATAAAAATTGGGTCAATTGCTGTCATGGACAGCGCTAATCGATTCTTTAAATTCAACATTTGTGGATGACGTCACTTCCAGTACGGAATGCATTATTGTTCCAGCGGAAGTGAAATCGGTAATGATTGTCATGATAGCGATTCGTACAGAGCCGGGTTATGATTCGGCCGGTAATCATGGAAGATTTTGTCATTACAGCTGTGTAAAACTTACTTTGAGTATCATAATTTGGCCAAGTTCATCAATTGGCAAATTGAATTATTGATTACATTTGTAACGTTTCTGTTTTTCTGTTGAATAATTGGGATGGCTTATATAGAAAACGTGTAGAGGATAACGCGAGAACACGGACAATCGAAAAAGCAAAAGACCTCCGAAAAACGGCAGGCATGGCCGATTCAGTGCTCAGCGTAATGATGTTTTCACCCCACAAGCACACAGAAGGATCGATAGGACAACCAGGACAAGATTAATATCATTCTTAATTTGCAACATCAGCAGCTAAACACATGTTTACCGCCGTCTGTGTCTTTATTTGCATTCGTCAGATACGTGACCGGAATATAACCTAACAAGCTGATGACTTGTTATTGAAGCGCTCTCTTATATACTCAGGCGGGGGATCGATATTTCTCCATTTCTTCTTTCATCTACCAAGTTATCATAGTATACCATCGATTGTCGACCGTGGTCTGTCTTTCAAATACATTTTCTTTTAGTATATTCACCAATCCGTGGCTTTGATAAGAGCTAGATATGCATCTTCCCTATTTAAGGTGGACACTACTATGGTAGCGGAAACCAATGATACAATATTCCATTTGCAACAACAGTCAACTTATATGACCATCAATCTAGGACCACAACATGACCTTACCCCAGAGGAGAAAAGCAAGCGCATAGTTTATCAATACTTTTAGTTTGGTCAGGTCTTATTCGTGAATGCTTCCATTCATGCCACAAGGTCACACATATCATTTGATTCACTGATTAGGAATACATTGGTGTCTGATAAACAGTCCAATCACACGTGGTAGACATTGAGCTGAAAGTCCCAAACATAACATAATAATGACGCGGAAGATTTTCAAGACCTCATGCCTCGAATTGTTCTAATGTGCTTGCTCCTATTTAGCGTGACGTCACGCTGTGGTAGAGGCAGCAATGCTGATATTCACAGCCGACTGCCTTACTTAATGTCGTTATAGATGTCTAGATTAAAGACCGAACACCCTTGAGGTAAAATCTCATGTGAGCAACTTGTGCGCGGGTAGTGTATTTCACACCGAATCGCAATTATTTACAACAACCATATCACAATATTTTATACATACTATTCTGTATTACGGCATGCTGTGAATCAATCCGTGAGATATCCATGCTTTGCACCATAGTTCATTATCTCGTACCTTGAACTGGTTGATACGTTGAGCATGATTATCATAAGCTGCATGTTATGCGGAGCTCGTGACTTATTTTGTTGTCATATTCATCTCAATTTAAGTTATTTTGAAATCACGTTGATAAATAGACAAAATTAGTAGCTAGATACGACATAAATAGAGGTTGATTACTTCCGTGGCATTAATGTAACATTCAGAAAGACATCCTGTTTATCGACCGTGGTTGCGATTTTGTCATTGAAGCTACAGCGGAAGTAAATGAGTTTCCGGCACTGGGTTAGCGGCTTTACTGTCATTCTGGAAGAATAAAGGCATGCATCATCGGACATCAGTTATCATAAACAGGAAGCGAGGGCATTGTCCTGCAAACAATAAGACGCGAGTTTGAGAGCTTTCCTGGATCAACTGAGCAAGTATAAAGCTAAGTTGTATGACAAATTAGTTTACTCTAATCACGACAAGAAATATTCGGGCCAGTTTATGTGTTACAACGCTTTTAATGATCAGCATGTCCTCACCAATAAAGTTTTATTAACCTCTCATGTTCTATGCAGGTCAGCATACAGGGTTAGGCTCAAAGCTTGTGTTGTATATCATTCAACAGCACACCCCATCATTAGCGCAGCGTTGGCCTCGAGAAAATTGCCAAACAATTGGATATTGTGCAAGTGATTCAGTTAACCAGAAGGCGGCAAACTTAGTGACGAATATAAGGTCAAGTTACAGTGCGAGATTGGGAATTTCCAATTGACTGAACCTCACAGACGATTTCTGGAAGCGGGCAATAATGATGTATACAGCTTTGAAGTGGCGTAAGCAAAATTTCGCTCGAATGCTCTTAAAACTGGCTATACAAACATGCCGGTATATATGCAACAATGAAAAGCAGATATCCAGTATCCCGAATAATCTGCCATTGGTCCTTGAACTATATATTGCCCTTAGGTTCGTTGATGTGCATATGAAGTCCGCTTTATTTGACTTCCCCTCCGGTACTGATGATCAATGGTTTCGGATGTAGTTTTCGGCAAAAGTATAACTAATCAGAACAGATTGCGTTATTTTGGTGATTGTTTATTGACGCTGAACTGGTGTATTTTGAAGCCTTTGATACAGATATACGATTTGGGGAATTAATTTATAGTTTCATCAGGTGAAATGCGCCGTATTATGTCATGGGTAAAATCCTCACTGGACTATCAACAAATAGTTAAGGACCCTAGCCCCTCGGCTGCGGGCCCTGTTAATGATATACAATACTGGCGCCAAGGGTCTAGGCTAAAAATATCTCTTTAACGGACTAGCTTCCCAGATTTGGGATGCTCCAATCAGAAGCATCACATGATCTGAGGTACTAGCTGTTGCGTAACCATTAAAATGACTCTAACGGAAGCCCTCGATTACGCGCAAAGGTCGCATGGCGTGGTACTGAAAGACTTTTAAAAGGATTGTGCGCTCTGCTGCTTGATGGGTCATGACTGTTTAGTGAATGTGCCTGCTGGGGCGGGGAAACATATTGCTATATGTTGTAAGCTACTGCTCTCGATGCAATGCTTGGAATGGGATAGGGTTCGACACCAATGGTTTCCCGCTTGCCAGGGACAAGTGATTGATCCTATTGGACAAGTGACTTGCCTAGTCAACTTGTCCAACGGGAAGAGTTATTTTTATGAGCCGGGTACGCATTCTGCAACACCCCGATTTGTTGTTTCATGCTGAGCGGCACCCTCAATAACACAGACGGCGAGAGAAGCAGACACACAGCTGGTCTCTTTAACTGACTGTATTACGTAAACATACTATCATGTAACTTAGCGATTTAAGCGTTTGTTGTGGTGCCATTTTGAACTTGTGAGACGCCCCATAATTCCAGAAGACATTCAGTGTGTTCTCATTGGACGCACATCACAACAATGAACATGATGTCTCATAAAACCGAGGGTGCGTATCACAAGAATATTCGGACGCACGAGTTTTAGACCTTGTCTTGTCGTAGACTCTAGGGTGAGAAGCGTAGCAGAAACCCTGTATGCAGGGACGCAGACTAATCAACAAATAACAATGATGACATCTACATGCATGTACTATATGGAGTAAGATATGTATTTAACATCATGGCATGAAAGCGATGACCTATATCGCCCAAACACAAACACACAAGAATTTGTAGCTTTTTATGGAACAATGAGACAACATGTCCGATCAAAGGCAAAATCAGCGCCAATTTCGGATGACATATATTCTTGATTGCCAAGGTGCAATCAGAAGAACATGCGTATTTCTAACTCAAGTTCATATCAGCGCGTTAACTAGGTATTGTTATTACAGTAAGTAATTATTAAAGATCTATATCATTTCAAGAGCTATCTTGGAATGTTACGTCCTCTATATGCAGTTATTACAATTGGTAAATTGCGAAAGAGGGTTTGCCAATTCAGAGTTCAGATGAATGTTTTTGCCCCTTTTTCCAATCCAATATTTTGACGATTCATTGAGTGTCCATTCAATTTAGATGAATTGATATATTGATAATTCTTTGTACCGTATCTACTGGTGTTCTTGGTGGACCTATTACAGGCAAGCGATATAATTAGTGAGACTCCTTTTGTTGTACCCGCTGCTTAATGGCTGAAGGGCAAGTGCAAAATGTTTTAAAGCGTCTGGAGCTTGGGACCTGCTTTAGACCAATGCTTGCAATTTTTTTGACATTTATTAAGCTGATAAGGTCATATTTAGTTATACCAATAAACCGCTTAGGTCATCTATCGATTAGTCTACAATTTACTTAGCCTATTTGATCGTTTAATGATTCGAATTTCAATGTATTGATATGACATGTCTATTTTTCTTTAACAACGTTATAAATCTAAAGAATGAACGTTCCGTGCATTTGTGTTACTTACCAGCTCCATCGAATAGCTTGACCTAATGCATGTGAGCAGCCATTGAACATGGGGAGAAATCTGCACTGAAACATGGCCCTCATTCTCAAGCCGCAATAACTTATCTCGGTGTGTGGTTGTTATTTCACCAACTAACAATTCACTGTAACGCTATTGGCTGTGTTAGTAGTAGCTATCCTAAATTGAGGCATGATGAAATCTAATCTAATTGGAAATGCATATCCGTTACTCAACTTAACATCCATGTTTATTGAGTAAATTGGAATGTCACGTTGCAGTTATTACAAACTGATCCGATGAACTTCCATTGCAAGATGTTGTTGGCTGCTCTCTGTGACAAAATGAACATGACAAGACGACACACTGTCGCATA
>CM067345.1:756282-759456 GCA_034190875.2 Urechis unicinctus
TATGTATGTGAGTGTACTATCTGGTAGACACATTTTGCACGACGATGACGATAGCATGTTGAACAATGCATGTATGTATGTATTTATATGTAGAGGGAGAATGAGCATAATTACTAACAGGGTACGGATATTCATCCTCGCAAATTACATCTTGCAGCTTACGGTTTTTGCCGAAACAGATGTGTTCATTATTCCTTTGGAACGCTGCCATTTAGGATAATCAAAGTCCCTTGATGCTAGAAATTCATTGGGGTATTTCTCGGAAGAGGTATGTAACTGACTGAGGTTATACACCCTAATACCGGGTTTTTCATCAGTGTGCTGCTAGACTGACGAACATAGTACGTAGAGCGACGAAGTTTGAAGCGAGGTGAATTGTACCGGGGTAAGATTGCTTCAACTGATTTGATATTCCCTGTCTCGCAACTATTGCTGCTTAAAAATGTCTGAGCAGTTCTTATTTTTCATTTATAAAGACACATCCAAATATCTACCAAAGTCTGTTGTTTATCACCGTTACAAATTGCGCGTCCATCCAATCACAATGACATTTGTAGTATCGTGTCATCGAAGGTCAATGCGACAGTCGAGTTGTCATATGCTATGGTTAATAGGACAAATGGATACATACAAGTCATTAAACGTACTTTCCATGGGGCGACGCGTATTGAAATTAATATCATACAACAAGTGTACTGCAATGCTCTCAACATGGTCTTCCAGCACTAGGTATTCATTGCAAAGCGAATTGTTAGCACATTTGGTCAACAGTCACAATCTGAGTGATGATATAGCTACGTTTGTCAACGTTGCCCTTTCCATCCCATGCACACGAAACAAGATTTTTCATCAATTTGCCCCTTCCTAGAAAGTAGATGACACACTAGAATGGATTCTTAAAATCCTATTGACGCCAATTCATAACAAAAAATAATCTAGTAATCAGCCAGCATAAAATTCCAACATGTACTTCACTTCGCATGTCCAATACTTACCAGATAGAGTTTGGGTCATGGCACCATGGTACTTATGACATTTGTATTCGACGCCTTTGTCTTGAATTCCGTGTATTCGGCAAATTAATGTGATATAGTCGTAATGCTGTATCAGTAAATGCAGCTGTTACCTAAATAACTTTGGTAAGTTGTCAATTAACCTGTCCCGATTGAAGGTCACTTATGCATGCACATTCTTATCAATTATATGTATGACATGCTCTATCACAGCACAGATAGCCACAAACCATGTTCCGGGAGCAACAGCAAATATTATATGGGTCATTGTATATTTACAACATACACAGTCAATGATTTTAGGAATACATTGCTCAATCCAAATTTTGGCCTTAACATCTTCTTCTCCGACCGCTAATGTCAACTTCATTTACGCTTCAAACAATCTGGCCAAATTCAAGTTCTATACTTAGCATTTTTTGTAGGAAAGGAGATATTTTGCAAAACTAGATAACAATAAAGCTTCAGGCACAAAGCAATGTGAAAGAAGCGCGTTGTACCTCACGTGAATATTCTCCCTGTGAATGCAAAAATACTACCGACGACTTCCAAGTGCCATGGTCTCACACAAATGAGAATGTAATGTGATCAATCGAATTGGACATTCCGTAACTGTTTTTATTGTCATGCGAAATTAACTGAAGAGGAGTGGTTTTGACTTGCATGGCGGAGTCCGATGATTGATTTAGTAAGGTTGCGATACACTAGCAGGGTATAGTATATATCCTGTGAGAAGTGACATGTTTAATCAAGCATAGGAGTGAGGACTCTAAAGCAAGGCATACACTTTTATTTTTATTTTAATCTGCTGTCCCATTCCAGTTCACCTACCCAGATAATTTTGACTAGCCCACAATGTAACACTTTTGAATGTGTATTAATTACAAAATGTGCTCGACAGAGAATGATTGATAAGTATTTTCCCGCTATAACCACTAAAGTCCAACGCAGATGCGCTGAAATTCTATCATAAACTATATGTCCAAAATGTATTTCGCCTCATTGTAAAATTGATGAACAATCAGATGACTACGATGCCTCACCAGTAATCCTGCTAAAAAACATTTCTGTTTCACCGAAAGGCTTAAATTTTCGACAGTGTCATTGCATTTGCCATATTGGTCCCCTTGATCGAATTGCTGTCTCTTATACGGTATGATTAGATAATTGGCAAAAACATCGCAAAAGTGCCTCACAATATGTAGAGACAGGCAGAACCACACATTACCCTAACCGTTACACACACGTGCTCATACGTTCACTCACATACACGGCGCCTATATACGTAAGTTACACATATCTATGATATAATTGAAAACCTCTATGAACATGTTAGGTTTTGATGTTCTCTTACGCTGCAACAATCCTTCAAAAATAAGTGAAAGTCTGGTGTGTTACTACCCGGCCACATGGTAGAAGCTGTCGCGTCGTGTCCTTGCTATGATTCATCATAACACGCCAATTGTTGGTATGTCGTCTTGATCTGACTACAAATACATTCACACAGATATTCACATTAAAAACACATAATCGAAGACGCTTTGCAAAGAAACAGTTGTAGTATTCTATTGATACTGATCGTATATTGTAGTACACTTTTGACACTGATCGTATATTGTAGTGCACTATTGACACTGATCGTATATTGTAGTACACAATTGACACTGATCGTATATTGTAGAACACTATTGACACTGATCGTATATTTTAGTACACTATTGACACTGATCGTATATTTTAGTACACTATTGACACTGATCGTATATTGTAGTGCACTATTGACACTGATCGTATACTGTAGTACACTATTGACACTGATCGTATAATGACGATTGGGACAATTGCATCAAGCCTATATTTATGCATCAGGCATTTCCACTACATATATAGTTTAATTGGTGCACATATATCAGCGGCTTTTTGGTAATCTCACATGTTCTTGAGTTAACATAGCATGAAAGTTGGCGGCATACACTGGTCGTATGGTCCTTGTCGAACCACAAATACCCCTGTATGTACATGGGGTTAAAGCCAGCAACTTGTAATCTGCGATGGCCATAATTCAGGATAATCATTCTTGAAGGCGATAAAATGAAACAGAACATCAGCAAATGGCGGGTGTTACCGATGCTGCTCACATAATGGAGATTCAATATGTAGA
>CM067345.1:766874-816874 GCA_034190875.2 Urechis unicinctus
TTAGCTTAAGTCTAATAGCATGCATGTGACTAGTGCTTCAGTTTGTGGAATTTAATTTGAAAACAGGTAATAATCATTCCTCTGGGTAATTTATACCCGATAGCATTAGTATAATAGCGTAAGTTTGGTTCGGAGACAGTGACAAGACCATTCTCACTTAATATTCTATTGTCATTTACATATATATAATAAGTTATTGGTCAAAATGGATAAAAATACACGATAGTAAGGCTAGCCGCGCAGCATAACACTCCAGATTTGCCTTCCTAGGGATCCACGAAGGGATTGTTTGGCGTTACGAATTTCAAATATAACAGACAATATAATGCCCTACGTGTTATATTTACAAATATCGAAAGCAAATGAAAAATTCGTAAATAATATAGATATTTCCTGTGCCGTTCAAAACAAAGCAGGGTATAAGTTATTTAAAGTTTGCAGAGATTCAAAGATGTGGATGGTAAAGATTGTAGCTTGGTAAGTACCAGTTAAATATCCGTTAAGTAAACCACCAATTACGGCTGGGATTTCATATCATGCTGCCTCTGGACCCCATTTAGGGCGGGCTTCAGATGTTGCTGGATAGATGTTGCTAATGGAAATGGATGCTGTAACTCAGTATCAAAACCTATTGCCTTTATGGGTAAACGCACACGTTCCAAACATTAATGCTTCAATTGACAAACTGTCCTCTACTTATTAAATGTATAGAAAACGGCACAGTTAGTGGCTTATTTGGGGAATAATGTCAGCTAATGGAATGCAATATCATCAATATCGTCCTTACCTTCATCATCACAGTCTATACCCATGTTTATTATTGGTATTGTAATTGAAGGCAATTTTAGCAAGGATTCTAATTGTTTATAACGGCTGGTATGTGTGATATGGACCGTCTTCGACGAAAATCATATATCCCGGTGGCTAACAACAATAGCTCGGCTGTGTCCTACCAGACCTAGAGACCACCAATTACATCTTGCTTCCGTGAGCGGCATACGATAGCCGTTTTATATTCACTAATGAAAGCCACTACGACTCACAGTTGGTTGTTTATCGACCGCAGCATTAATCTTTATATGAGCTTTGTGTGGTATTCGATCTTTGAAATATTTATGTTTATAGCACAGTTGTGTATTTTTCGTCAGTGCACTAACACCTGATACCCCTATTGAACCATGACAACTTCATTTGAAACGGTTATCCATTGTATCTCACTTATTGACATATTACCATACTGCAGGCAGGGTGCCTCTTACAAACGATGGTATTGCAAGTAGTAATCATATAACTGCATCATACAAGAACGAATATTGAACCTATCCTACACGAATACAGTATCGCATTCCAAGCGTACTGCATAAATCGAATATGCTAAAAAAAAAGTGTTGTTTCTGACGAATACTTACCATTTTCTCTGAAGTATTAACTTCAACGTATGTGTAATTTAAAGAGTCACTTTACAAATCGCGTTCAATTACTGAACAGAACAGTTATTATATAAATAATGTGTACGAATATGAAATGCGATAAAAGCCCACAAAGGGATGCAGAACGGTGTTTTAATCCATTATACCGCATCATTGCTGGAAATACAACCTCGATGTGAAAATGTTATTATCGCCTCATTCCACAATAATGCCAGCTTACGGGCTTCCATATGCAATAGGCACAGAACGTTTGCTGTGGATTTGCACAGAAAGCATATGGTTATGACCGGCATAGTGCTATTAAAAATCTTTCACATCCGCCTGGGAAACTTCATTGGCATATGTATTCGTCAATCCTCCATTACCCCTGCAGAAGTTGATGTACTAGTAATGTGGCTCCATCTATTTGCCAATAATATATATATATATATATAGATATATATATATATATATATATATATATATATATATATATATATATATATATATATATATATATATATATATATATATATACATATATATATATATATATATATATATATATATATATATCTATAGAGATATATATATATATCTATATCTCTCTATCTGGCAATAGATCTATATATATATTGGCAATATCTTTCTAGAGATATATCTATATCCTTTAGATAGAGAGAGAGAGAGAGAGAGAGAGAGAGAGACAGAGAGAGACCCTAGAGAGAGAGAGAGAGATCTCTAGAGGGATCTCTCTAGAGAGAGAGGGAGGGAGAGGAGGGAGAGACAGAGAAAGAGAGGGAGAGAGAGAGAGAGAGGGAGGAGAGAGAGAGAGGGAGGGAGAGAGAGAGAGAGAGAGAGAGAGAGAGAGGGAGAGAGAGAGAGAGAGAGAGAGAGAGAGAGAGAGAGAGAGAGAGACATAGAGAGAGAAAGAGAGAGAGAGAGAGAAAAAGAGAGACAGAGAGAGAGAGGAGGAGAGACAGAGAGATCCCTCAGAGAGAGAGAGAGGGAGAGAGAGAGGATATCTCTCTCTCTCTCTCTTATCTCTAGATGTTCTACATCTGAATGTATATCTCTAGATTTCTTATAGAGAGCTCTATATACTCTTCTATCTATCTATACATAATATCTATATATCTAAAGATCTATATAGAGAAAGAGAGAGAAGAGATCTACATCTAGACACAGATCTCCCTCTAGATCATATCTATCTCCTCTCTCTCTCCCTCTACCTCTCTCTCTCTCTCTCTATCTCAGATATCTCTCTCTCTATATCTCTCTATCTCTCTCTCTATCTCTATATCTCTCTATATCTATCTATATCTCTCTATATATATATATATATATATATATATATATATATATATATATATATAGTTATCAGCCTACTCTCCGGTCTGCAACAGAGTCCTACTAGATAGTAGGTGGTTAACTATTTTGGCGTTGTAAATTCTCATCCCCTATTTATTTAGCCGCTCTACGCGGAGCCGTTAGGTCTATATTGCGTGTGTCGAGAGAGCAATCATATAAAGTTTGTGGTGAATTTACACATACTCAGTTAATCATTCTTTGGTTAGTTAAATGTATTGTATTAGCCCAGTGTCGTGCATAATACGGTTATAATATACCAGTTTAATTTATTTATTAGATACACAAATATAAGGTGGCAAATAGTTTTGAAAATACTTTACTTTAGCACCTTCTGATGACTACCAAATTACATTGCCAACATGTGGTTAAGTTGATCCTTTACATTGCACTATGAATATAATATGATGAAACTAATATAACCTCGGGTTTGTTTAACGTATATAACCGTTGGATTAATGTATACATATATATATATATATATATATATATATATATATATATATATATATATATATATATATATATATATATATATATATATATATATATATATATATATATATATATATATATATATATATATATATATATATATATATATATATATATATATATTTATATATATATACATATACATATTCAGTGCAGACGTTCACTTTTAAAAACAAGTTTTATATTTCAGTAGGCACACAAATAACCGTATCACAAGTAATATTATTTCAGACTATGAGCTACATTTGTCTGTCATTGGTCCAACAGGGCCTGATAAAGCTTTAATGAACAACCACCAGCATTCATGTTTGATAAGCACTAATAATAAATACGATGGCGATTGCATATCTAATTATTATGGCATTGTTGCACATGATGTAGATGATAATGATGGTGATAATTGCAAGGAAGACGAAGACGAGTGCTATCGTACTATTGACGTAAAGAGCATGGCAGAGGATGGTTAAGCAATATTTTACAGTGATTACTCTGGTACAGATGCTAGCATCATAGTTTTGTTTCCATCCAGTAACCAAAATACAATCTGCTTATTTAAGCGCCAACGATCGGAAATACGCAGAGGCTTGACGTTAACAAAATCCTAAATATCATAATCGGCTCAATACAGAAGCCGCATGATGTGTAAATCCCATTAGTATGATGCTATGAATCAGAACAAACCCTTTTTGTTTTACCAATTACGCAATTAATGCTTAAACAAACAGGTTGTTAACTAGCAAGGGACAGAAGCAGGTTTGCATGTGAATTAGTTTGTGCGTGATAAAATGCTTTTAAAAGTTTTGTATTATTCATATAGATATTTTACTTCAGATGAAAACGATACTTCTCAATTTATGTAATTTATTTTCATCTTGAATGTTACATGCCAGTGCGGAATGCCAATTCGAGAAGGCTAAACAACAAGACATGATAAACACAATATTATTTAATTTCCGAGTCATTTACCCTGGAAATAAAACATCAAGGGAGTAAATTGTTTAAGTTTGAGGTAGCTGACTTCACCTTTATGAAGATATACTAATCGGCTGCAGCAAATAAAACTAATCCCAAGTGAGCTAATCTAATTGGTGCTGATGTAAGAGATGTATGGCAAAATATGGACCTTGACACTTTACAAATGGTTGATGTCAAAAGGGTCCCATCAGTTACATTCAGCTGTTGTTTTGCAACACAATTGAGGTTGTCGGTTATCTTCTTAACATTCTCTCCATAGACACTCCATTATTCAAAAAATATCTAGTACAATGTAATACCACTGATTAAAGCAGTGACGGCAAACAAACTTTTATTACCCTAGCATATTATCCACAGGAAGAAGAGATAAAAAGAGCACGCAGATTGTTTATATATCAACAACTGTAGTTTTGATCTTGTGTCATCAGCTCTATTTTGTTGATATCATAGTTGTATGTTTTACGAAGTAGGAATATATTAATATTTATGCTAATTGAGAAGTTGCGGTATACATCATCGGTCTCGGAGGACGGCGAGTTATCTCATTATTATCATAGCGAAATTGAAATACAGCCACCTAAATTTGACTGACGAATATAAAATATTCTGCAGGCACAATATAGCTTATAATCGTTAAGTGGTTGGCTTCGAGCAGTCATCACAACCGGCATTTACGTTTTATTATTCTGAAGACGTTACCTTGACCCGTTTATGATAAACCAATTTTCTAACTGGCATAGCTTTGTAAGAAAAGCCAGTTGCCAATTGTGATGTCCTACTGGTCCGCGCACGAAATCCACATCTGCAGTTGCCCAGAGTTGTACGCTGCTTGATGCAGAGGGTGTCTGATGGGGCCGTAGAAAAACAAAAGGGCTCTCACTCAAGAAATCAGTTTGAGAAACGAGCTGCGAGTTATTTGATGTATTGTATGCTGTCCTGGAGTCGATATGTGTATATCTCGATCACTTACACCCATCTTTTGCGCATAGTGCACTAGTGAGATCATTATGGGAAACGTCATCACGTTGCTTTTGGTGGATTATTGTTCTTTATTGATATTAAAGCATCTTGGGTAATATATCAATAGGTACATCGTGTAGGGTCCAGAGTCATATTGTTGATTGCTTATAAAGGAATATTTATCCTGATAACCGATATCCCGCATGACAAATGCATAAAATGTCACGCCATTATCTGAACATATATTTTGTAATATAGATAAAGCGGGGCAAGATGGTTGCAGCTAGTTTATAACACGTTGTGTAATATTTATAATAACAAGACAACCAAATGCTACCAATTTACCAAATGAATGACTGTATTGATTACTATATCTAGCTCGCTGTATTAAATTGTTTCCACATATGTGCGTCCCATTATGCCTTCTGGTAAAACAGCAAATGGTTAATTTGAAATCCACTACGGCTCTCCTCGAGCCAAGAGAAATTATTTGACAAGTTACGTGTTGTTGTGTCGATGGTATTGGATGCAATAAAAGAAAAAGATGCTGCTGCTGATTGTAAGGTACATCGGTTATTTCCAGTAATATCGAAAAAGGATATAAAGGTAGTAGGTCACTGTTGAGAACATATGTTGAATAATACATAATTCACACGGTGGCAGCAAATATCTATGCCACATGATGAATATGGGAAGCAGTACAAAAGGCCAAACAAATGATTATGGTGTGATCCTTAGGGTCGTGTGATTTATCAGCTGAAGTGTGGAAAAGAAGCAAACATACATAAAAAGAAAGCACAGAAGATAAATATACACCCAAACAACACTCACACGCACGCTCATATCTCCCGACTTATAACACTTGCCGTAAAGATATCTAGCATAATAACCACGCAACCTCTGTCTGGGGATATGTAGGACGTACAAGAGGAGTGTGTATTGTTATTGTATTGCAGTATCAGCAGCACGTTTCAAACAATGGCACAAGCAACATTGCGTTGACAATAAAGGCACACTAAATTCGGTGATAGATGCTGAAATTGATTAAAACCTTTCTCATTTGCAAAGGCGGTAGACACAGTGTCTCTACAGGGTTCTTATGAATTGAATCATAGGTCCACCGATCCATTGTCACTCGTGTCTTTATCTCAGTATATATAACCGCAGAACGTTGTTATCTCATCCAATCAAGTTGTAGTGCAAAACATTTATATTTTAACAATATGCGGTCTTTGTGATAATGGCCTATGCGTTTCCAATAAATGTCAAGGCAATTGAATTATTTGAGTGATTTATTCTTTATGATGACCGATGGTGTAAGTTCCACGACTAACATAGTTATCGGGGTGTGCATGATATCTGCATATGTGATATTAAATCGTTAATGTAATTGAGTAGTGTATTATTTGATGCAGAACAAATGTGCGTTATTGGCCATGATTTTAAATATTTAGGGAGTCTACATTTGTATCGATATATAATTGAAACAAGCCAAGCAGAGGCAGGAATATCTTAGATCTTATTGTTTCGACCAAGGCTGGTACAATCGAACATAAGAACCATGGTGCCTCATAAGGGTTGAAGTGACCAAGTCAGACAGACAGACTTGGTACGATGGTAAATTCAACCATGATATCAGAACATGCAATGACAAATTTAGGACAGCCATAATTTATAACGGTAAATATCATCACAACAGTGCATTAGTAACACAAATATTAGCTTTAAATTACCAAAACAACTGTGGCATATGAAGCATGTTAAGGTTAAGTACGAGAAAGGGATAAATCAGTACATGATATATGTTCTTGATACATAAAAGCAGAAAATAATCAGTAAAGATGACATGCATTTATTTTACACTGCACTGGTGTTCTGTATTTTAAGTAAACAAATATTAGTCCGCCTATGAGCGATGGCTTCGTGGGCGACGATGAATCAAACATAATAACATACGTTTGTATGCCACACCTTGTGTTTAGCCTGCAATTTCTTGAAATTATTATTTTACCGTCTCGTATGAACATTAGAATATTATTCACGACTACCTCGACTCATAATTTCCACATCCAAGTACCCGGTGTGGACGCAGTGACATTTAGACATTTTGCATTAAATTGTTATAGTAGGTCACATATCACGACTGGAAAAGGCGTGTGAGGCAGTCTGTGTAAACATATTGGCTATATTTGTCGCACTCTGACATTTTACAGTTCCATTAGCAGAAAGGCGAATGCTTTAATGCCGCTTAGCAGACAGCCAAAGCATACACACATAATACCTCAAGTAAATTTTGTAATGAGGTCAGAAATCAATATTATAATTCAGGAATCGCTAAACCTGAGTAGCCACACAGTTGCAAAGAACAACACCATACGACAATGATGCGATTCCGGCAAGAATGTAACAGCTATTGAATATTGTTTTAACGACTTCTTTAATCGAACGAACTGAATAACAAGACCAAAGCTGAAGTAAAATGAGGATTTAAATCGCCTTTGTCCATATGACGTGAATTGTGGATCGACGAATAAGTGGCGTGGTATCGAAAAAGACGATTTAGGTGGTGATAATGTAACATTGATGATGCTACTAAGTATAATTTATGCCTTCACAACTGTATAATTTCAATTGCATAAAACATAAAGGGATTAAAACCTCCCCACCTCACGCTATGTGTTCCACTGCGCAAATCCAATCCCCTTAATATACCACGTGACCATTATGTCGACAAAATGGTTAGAACAAACAATGATTCACTGCATATGTGCAGTATTAACGGCTCCACATAAAGCCTCTATATTGATATCATTCATTGCAAAGCAATAGATATGCTAATCTATCAACTCATTTTGTAAACTTGTTGCCAGTGCAATTGAAATTTATTGATGACGAACAAACGCTTTATTCGCTTTATCCATCGCCTCAACAGCTGTTACTTTCCCCTTATAGTGAAACGTATTCGGTACATTTGTCAGTATGCACTTGTCGAATAATGGGCCCTAAATGGTATCCCCACTGTTTTCAATATCAACAAGCCCTCTTGTTTCACATATTTCAGTCGATTCCTGGATGATTCTGATGTTGCAGTCAGCTGGGTCATATATTGAGCAACATTGCGATCGTCATTGTGTCTTACATAGTGCGGAGTTTGCCCTTGATTGAGTATGATAGTCGACAATTGACACATAATGCATAGTCCTCAGGAAGGCCGCTTGCGGCGTTAATATTTCTCTTTGTATACGATAAGAGGTATGGGTGCGTTGTTGGGTGTAAAAGTGGGATTGACCATGAAATGTTTGTCGTTAACTTAGTTAGAGGTAACATACCAGTTATAAAGTGTTCGTATATGACTACATGATATTATAAAATACACTGCATTATCCATTGCGTTTCACACTGACGGGGCCCTACAGTCACGTTGAAGAAGAAATATGATACTACGAATACCGGTATTCCCGCGCACAGCTAGCATTGAGTTTCGATGTTCAATGCGGTGAACACTATGCTGTCTGTGGGCGTTGATGATAGCACACTGGATTGAATGATGTGATTGCGTGTTATGAAAATGATGGATTTCAATGCGATGTCATAATTATAGCTTAATATTCTGTGATTGTAAATGCCATCGCAGCTTTACGATTGATGCATGTTCTATTTTGAGCGGAGCGATAACAAGCCAAACGTGTGTGCACTTCCCCACACATGGCCGAACGTGACGCACACTGTGATATTGGTAATGATGCAAGATCGACGAAAGTGAATAACATGATGGCGAAAATTGGGACTTATAAATAATCGCGGCAAAATTTTTATGTTGTTTGCGTCAGTTACCCCTGAATGATGTAAATCAGATAGTTAACGCGCTTTGTTACATTAGGCGGTGGCAATGCGATGTAAATCATGGGTGTAATGAATTCTTCAAGTGTATTGGAAAATAGGGAAATGTCAATTAGCTTCACGAGCAGGGTTACAGTTGCTGTAGCTGTTATCGGTGCAATCTGTGTCGCATTCCGTAGTTGCCCAATAACTTTGGGCTGAGTCTTTACAATCTATTCCATCATGTGCCCATGGACCATACAAAACGAAACGAGTGCTTCCTGTATCATTACTGAAAACTTGTTTGATCGTCATATGCCCGATGACATTTTAAGACTTATGCATTATATGAATGTCTGCAAACACAATCCATGATCTACGCTCTTCTCCTGATGCATTCGTTTATTGATGCCTAAAAATGTCTTGAAATGCACCGTTCAGTTATTGCTGTCTCAATGGACGGCTTGCTACTCTCGTCGTTACAAAAAATTAAACTTTCATTAAGCTCTTCTGATTGAGATATGAGGGCACTGAATGCAGGGATAACCTCCATGTTGGCAGTGATGCTGTGTTGGGGGTGCTTGATTACACTATTTGGCAAAGCTTGTTAACACTTTAGTGCAATTCATAGACTTTCATAAATAATCGCTTCCATATTGTGTGCATTAGTTACTAATCGTAGCATACCCCTTAATGATGCACATCAGTTGGTTTACGCGTTTTGTCACATTTATTTGTATTTTGTGGGACCTTCCTGTGCAATATATTTAGAAAAGACACCCGTGGAATCGATATTTTAAGCTGTGCCTGTGATGTCCTCGTCGACATTATTTTCTTCAACATCTGTTAAGTGGTTATTTAAGCGCCTTTATTGTCTTCGCTGACGTCCAGTGACCTCTGCTTCCGTCTGCAGTTGTCAGTGCACTTCCCAATTCATGAAAATGATTAGCACAATCCACCTTGCAATGTTGGTGAAATGCTGTCAAACCTCATGCTAACTTTACATAACCTCAACTTCTAAATGCATTTTGCTCCACGAAATACTGTTATTCCTATTTTTTTTATGCTTTTATACAATTGCAAAATAACTTATCCCTATCTAGGTATTTGTAACACTAAATCATCGGGCAATGAGAGACCGTGAGTTTTAATCCGCGACACGGCAGCACGGTGCAATCTGGTTCCTCGCCCGCTTCCGGTAGTCAAATACACATGGTTTACCAAAAAGTTGTGCAACATCAAGTTCTACGCTATGTTTGATAGAAATCTTTTGGAGTCA
This sequence comes from Urechis unicinctus, assembly GCA_034190875.2. Classification (NCBI taxonomy): domain Eukaryota; kingdom Metazoa; phylum Annelida; class Polychaeta; order Xenopneusta; family Urechidae; genus Urechis; species Urechis unicinctus. The sequence goes on from CM067345.1 coordinate 777,180, forward strand.
TATCGTTGATAACATAGGAGAAAATAATCAAAGGTGGATAAGAACGGTCGTCTGACCTTACAGCAAATGAAAATTGAGCCGAAGAAGCAATATGCAAAGCTAAGTGTGACTGCCTATCCCCACTCCCTCAACGGAATATAAGAAGTTGATTTAAATACATGCTCATAATTTCCCGATTGAATGATATTTGATTTGTCACCCGAACCTCCACCGAATCAACATGCTGCGTCGTCGGTTGATGGGATGCCTTGTGCAGACGTATGATTTTATTATGTAGTACTATACCATGTATTCTTGCTTATTTTGAATAACAATATAATAATTAATTATTTAAGGACACAGCATATACTAAAAACATTGATACAGCATGAATTTAATCATCATTAACTCTCTCTCTCTCTTTCTCTCTCCCTCTCTCTCTCTCTCTTTCTCTATCTCTGTATTTATGTCTCTCACTCTGTCTCTCTCTCTCACTCTGTGTCCCTCTCTCACTCAGTGTCTCTCTCTCACTCTCTGTGTGTCTCTTTCTGTCTCTCTCTCTCACTCTGTCTCTCTCTCACTCTGTCTCCCTTTCTCACTCTCTGTCTCTGTCTCACTCTCTTTGTGTGTGTCTCTCTCTGTGTGTTTGTGTGTGTATCTCTTTCTCTATATATAGACATGTATATATATGTATATATATACGTATATATATGTATGTGTATATATATATATATATATATATATATATATATATATATATATATATATATATATATATAAATAATATATATATATATATACATATATATATATATATATCAATATTTGATTTTTCGGAAATCTACACATGCAACAGCACTTCAAACAAATAATAGCACACATTTTTCATGTGTGGGAAAATGTCAATGTCTTACGATTTGTTCTCTCCTTATGGTCCCTGAACTTACAGTTAATTGCAGCGCAGAAATGCCCATTTGTGTTTGACTTCTAGTCAGACATACTCGCAAGTCATAACGAAGTTGGCTGGCTGCTGCGCGTCGAGGGGGCGATGCTTACGCGGTGTCACGGAATTTGTTGGGCGAGCTGCCGAGTCGGGTATCTTATAATTACAAGATCTTTGCTGAAAGTCTTCTCCAGAGGTCGGTGCGGAAGAAATCTGGACCTCACAGTGGTTCATTGGTTCCCATAAGAAATTGAATATTTTTCCTAAATCAATGTGCACCCTCTTGTAGGTGATCGGACTGCAGCACTATCCCTGTAAGTCGGTTCTTTTTACTTAAAAAAGGTTGTAATGTTGACAGCCGGCTGGTGTCACAGCGTTTCGGAGGTGTCAGTGTTTCAGTGACAGCTTTACTCTTAACAATTAGTTATTATCAACTTGACATGACCGTGTGCCGTAGTGCCGACTGCGATAATTCTTCGTCGCAGCGGAGCAAAATGGAAACGAATTTTTTGTGTAAGTAAGTGCAATGAAGCGATAACTTCCGGTCGAGCTTGGAACCGCATTGTTTTGTGCTGCCACCTCTCGGGCTTAGTGGCAACGCAGTCTCTCATTCAACGCCTATGAAACGGTTTTCATGCTATGTTTGTTTAGATATGCGAATGGTTCAGAATACTGCATAGGCAGTCTAAATGTCACGGTAGCTAACCGCTTTGCCCTTAGGTTGTTATTTTTTAGTTTCTTCGTTAATCAGGGTAAATTTGGTGACTCAAAGGCGAACTTCCCGACCTGGTTGCTCGATGGCATCGTCTAACACCTTCGTACTACTTCCCCCCTTTGACTTCCTTTCATTAACGAAGCGCATCAAGTGGTTCTTCATAGCTGTCACTTATTTGTCGAACATTCACTTCAGCTGTGTTAATCAGAACCGCTGATATTACCTTTAATTGTCTGTTTCAATATATCTCATATGCTGTCTTCTGGTAATCTATATATATTTTGCCCTTGTAGTCCAACGATTACCACATCCCGTGAATAACGCGACATTGTGCAGAATAGCATTGTTCACGGATGAACACCAAATTGTTCTCTGTAGGGAATAAGGGCATGCAGTTATTGCAGATTTATGGTCGTACTACCGAACGCCATACATGGCCATGTAAAAGTGGTAGCAACTAATTGTTTAGGGTAAAGCGGACGAGCAGCCAGCTGTCAACACACCAACCTTTTTTCAGTAAGAAGAACCGACTAACAGGGAAGAGGTACAGTCCGACAGTAAGATCTCCTGCAAGAGGGTGCACATTGAGCACATAATAGGTTTCGGAAAAACCTTTAAAATCTTAGGGGAACTAATGGACCGCTATGGTGTCTATACATAATCTTTGTCTGTGATGCGTTATGCAATTTTTGGCAGTGCATCGTCGTCCCCACAACTGCTTGCTTAACGAGATGGGCAGTGTTTGTAAAATTTAAGTGTGGATGAGAGGATATCAGATGTATCAATGAATGTCCCATTCCGGGTGTGACCATACATGAATCTCATTGAAAGGTCTTATAAAGATGGAATCAAGCGCAGCATCTTTTAATTAATCTGTGGAAAACCCTCTAGCTTTGCAACCATAGCATAAATAAAGTCCTTGTCACGGGTCAATGGAACTATCTCTATGCTCTTAGACGTAAACACCACGAGGTGACATAGTCGACTGTGTGTACAAAACAACTTGCCCTGAATCTAGCAAAAGTAGTCGAGTTAGCTGTTGAGTGTCAGCAAGTTGTTCACGCCGACCAGGTATGGCATTGAGACAGGAGTGACTGGTTTGTCCCTGGTACTCAAGGAGCTCTTGACCTAAACTATCATGTCATCTGACACAACTCGATCTGGTGAGCATGATCGGAGCTACATGCTCATTACGGATGCCGTCTTCAATGGCTTTGGCCCGAATCTGACTGACGCGGGTCATCTACTTTGCCATACAAACCATGTCCGTTTTCATTGTGGCTTTGCATAGCCTGTCAAACGGGGAGGTCTGTCTCAGAGTTTTGTCCTTCAGCTCTTGGTATTGAGTTTCTGTTATGTGCGTGATACCTTCATGCCGAAGGAATTCATATTGAGGGGCAAGTTTGAAGAAGTCGTGGTTATTTGCTATTCTTTATTGATTAGCTGGGGGGAAGGACTGCAGAATAAATATGAGGCAGGTGGATGTGTAGACGAAGTTTATGAAGTTGTTCCTTAAAGATGCGGCGTAGCCTGGTATTTAGCGATAAATGTATGGCCTGGGGTTTAAGTCTCCATTTCAAGGAGTTGCTGACTAGGCGAGTCAAAGTAAGGTTTGACCCCCAAAAAATTGCAAGAAAAGCTTTTTTTGTCTTTTTGTGTTCAATTAGCTGTACTTAAGCGCATCCTAAAAGTTTACCAAATTTGAGCCACCGGAAAGTGGTGAAAATACATAATAATCAATATGGCCGCCATTGAATTATGAATGTACAGCAAACTTTTTAATGGTTGGTTTTAGACCCCATAAATGTATTACAAACATATATAAATGTGATACCTTAGATTCAAATAAGGTCATGATGAATTCACCTGGATGTCCCTATGACGTAGTATTGCATCATCATGGCGTTGTGGGTTGCTGAATAGATCAAGACCGCCAGAACTGGTTGAAAACCAACATTTCGGCTCTTGATAATCAATCAGATGTACATACACAAGGAACCACAACTTGGAAGGGCGATTGAACCATCTACGTCATGGTCATACGCCATACGTCACACATCATAAATTACCAAAATGTCACAAATAATTCACATAGTACACACCTGAATTTTCTTATCAAGTTCAAGTGTCATTCACACAATATAATTGTTCAAAACACAGCATGGTTATTATCATCACAATCTTCGTCCACGGAACCGACTATGGTAGAATCACTATTATGCGGATTGTAACATGACTCAGCTTGGCAGGGTCCACAAGCAGAAGTACATGGAAGACCGTACTTCCTGCAACTACATCGAGTATTACTACAACCTGTTGTACAGTTACAATGGATAACCTTGAGAAGCCTTTCTGGAGCCGCTTTCTGGTCAGTCATAACAGGCAACAAAATGTTGTGTTCACACTTCCAACCCCAGTCCTTTGGGCCCATGTTTTCATCCTTTCCCATCCACACCATGATCTGATAAAATGAACGTTGAGAGTGGAACTTTGCCGAAGATTCCTTTGGGGGCAATTTCTCGGGCTTCACTAAAGAAAGAAACAAAGACTTTGCATCCTGAATCAACTATTGTTGCCACATCCTGACCAGCTGTAGTAAATGTCTTTGCACAAGCTCTTATCTGAGAATCATTATTCATCACTTTTTGGAAAAGGGATTTCTTGCCAATACCATTAATCCTGGAAGTGCTATCACAACCTGAAAAAGCATGTACAAACAGCAGCTGTGAAGATGTGTCATTTCCCAAGAGTTCCTTCAGACGGACAATATCATATACATGTTTTGCTTTCTTTTTGTCCGAACGAAAGTAGAGTTTCCTGCTGTCCCTCTCAGTGTAATGTAGAAGCAGAATCAGAAGGTCCGTGTCTTCCCCAATCAAAGTTGTGTCTCGAACTTTTGCAGATGTTGTTGCTGCCTTCACAATATGAACATCTGCATCTCCATGCGCATTGATGACTTCGCAACCCCTCTGTTTCAGTTTGTCACTGATGAGGAGGATTAGTTTCTGTTTATTAGAGTCCCTTGATAACAAATCCTCCATTCTGACAGAGGAAAAGACGGTATTCATTTCAAAAGACACAAGCGGGTGTGATTTCGTTTGTCGTCTATGATGTTCATTGTCCTTTATGCCAGGCTCTTCACTGTATCCGTCAAAAACTACTGTGGCTTGTCCATACTTGGAAAGGGTGAGATTGGCATACTCCTCGGAAATTTCCCCGTAGGTCATCCGTTTTTTCCAAGACAGACGGTAAAGTAAGGAGCCTCCGTCAAGCACAAAATGTTCGGAATCTGGCGTCGAATCTGTTAGAACGGCCTTGCTGGAGCTGGAGGATTCATTTGCGTAATCCCGTAGAGCATCAGCCAACTGTGGCTTGTCAGCCTTCTGGAACACATGTTTTGATATCTTGCAGTGTCAAGTCGCCAGCTTGGGAAACTACAAGAAATCTCTGGAACAGGAGTTCAGAATTTATCATTTGTTCGGTATTCACTTTCACTGACACCAAGAGTCTTGGCTTTGTCCTTTCGTTTAAAGGAATAAGTGAATATTGGCTGCCCAACCATTTTTTGTACTATGGCCTTGCCGACAGCTCCATATTCATGTACATTGACATCTGCGTTGGCCACTACACCAGTCACAACATTTCTTAATGAAGAATCCTCAGCAAATGGATTGCAGTCAACTAATTTTTGCATCAGTTTAGTACTGTCTACATGATCACGTTGCATCCTTGGCACTGTGGCGTCTTTGTGCTGTTCACTTGAGGTAAATGATTGTTTAGAGAACTCTTGCATCGCAAGGTTGTACGCAGATGACACGGATGATGACAGTGTCCAGATGGTCCTTAGTTCCTCTGTCATGCCACTTCCTCTGGTTAGACCACCGCTACTTTTGAGGGAACGCATGAGAGTCTGTTCAATAGTTCGATCCGATCCCAATCCTGCCAAGAAATGGTCTGTCTTCCTAATAACATGTAGGCCGTTTTCAAATTTTGTAACAATGTCTGGATGCTTGTGACCTAGTTCATTCATGCACTGTAGGTAGAGGTATGCAGACTTAACATAATTGAAATGTCCAGCAGCTGCGAATATCGGAATGCAAACAGACACTGCACTGAATTGCATTCTCCAGTCGCCTGAGCGATCAGCTCTGATCAGTGCACGTGCTATTTCCAACATCTCCTGATATCCGATCCAAAGTTGACTGGTTTTGGATGAAGCTGCCATGCTAACCTTTGCTGACTGGATTTTCTGTTCAATGTGCTTGATTCCTTCTAATGATTTTAACGACTCGTAGGACATTTCACCAGACACAATGGAAGAATAAACAGTCTCTATCCTTTCAATCGTAGAGCGAAATTCTGGGTTATCCTGGATGAGCCCACCTAGAATGATCTGATTGAGACACCTGTCAACCAGGAGATGGGGGTCAGCCAGGATTTCCCCTAACGAACAGGGCACCTTCATCAGAACTCTGTCTCAATGACACTGAGCTGAAATGAAAAAAAACTCCAAAAGCATGCTTACAACAGCGTTTTCGTGTGAGAAATAACAAATCATGAACCAAGGAGCCATTTCAAACAAATACCAAACAGGGGTAAAAAATCCTGAAATTGACCAAGAATTACCCTCCAATTTTAGGGAACCTTTGCTATCTTAATGTTCAGACCTTAAAGAACAACGAAAAACCAAGAAAAATATAGCTCTTGCTTAATTAATTGGGAAATATACGGTTTCCCTAATATGTACCCAAAATACCAGTTTTGGGGTAGGGGTGCTCCTATTTCCCCCCTATCGGGATGTCACACATGAAAGAAACCAGGTTCAGGTGAAAGGTTGACCTCAAAAACATTAGAAAACATACTTACATAATCAGTTTTGGGTGAAAAATGGCTGAGTTATGGACAGCCAAAAATATTCAAGCATTTCAACAATTTTGGCGGCCATCTTGGAAATTGCCTAATTAAACCACTTTCCGGTCATCCGAGTTTGGTAAACTTTTAGTATGTTAATCTACAGAAGTTCAGGAACCAAAAACAACCAAGAAACGTTTTCTTGCAATTTTTTGGGGGTTGACCCCTTTTTTTCCATATATTGACCCGACTAGACCTCAATTTCATGTTCTGAGCCTTGGCAGACGAACTCTTAAACATTTTCATCTAATGGAAGCTCTGGAGCTTCTCTGTGCAGCTTTCCTTAAGTTTAAGGTTACCAGACACTTTGACATCACGAAATGCATACAGCACAGCGCACAAATTCTTACAGTGTGTCTATGGGCCGCACTCTTTGCGCCCAGCACAAACCTCTGATGAAGACTTGGTACAGAAGTAGCGCGCAGAGAACGGAGGAATCTTTCATCGTATAGTTTGTTTGCATATTTGGTAAGCTCTTTGTTTAGGGAGTTGAGATTGACAGTCACCTGGGCCATATCAAAGCAGGGATGCAGGTTGTCCGCGTTGATATCGCTATACCTGATAATACACAAACACAATAAACTTAGAACACACAAGCATAATCAACCTGACCTTTTACTCCAACCAATGAACAGGTAATGTGATAGCATTTTTACTGGTAATCAATCATAATTGATAATCGATCAGTAACAAATATACATTGGTATGAACAAGTAAGGCTACAAACAATTAATCGGTATATTACTTTGCTTTTTCAGGGGTTTTGATGTGGTATTTCTGGTCCATATCTTCTACTCCATTAAAGCTGTTGTAGCGGTCATTAGCTTCAAGCCTGCGGAAAAGATGGAAACACCTTCAATAAACTGCATTGACTGAGTTTTCCTGTGGCGATTACAAGCAGTTTTCTAACAATGCTCATATCCAGGCCTTTACTTGTATTTAACCAAGTAGACGGGTACGGGTCAGAGCAGGTAAGACTAAGCCAGTTTTTTGGTTATCTACTATTAATAAGAACAGGGACAAGGTTGTTACATGGAAGAAGTTGGGTCATCGCAATGTAAACCCAAAATCTATGTACATATATATATATATATATATATATATATATAGAGATATATAGATATAGATATATATATATATATATAGAGAGATATAGAGAGATAGAGATAGATATATACATTCATATACATATATAGATGGGATAGGGGCATATATATAGACATAGAGAGAGGGAGAGAGAGAGAGAGAGACAGAGGGAGACATAGATATAGGAATATAGGGAGAGATAGAGATAGAGAGACACAGAGATAAATATATAGAGAGATAGGTAAGAGGGAGAGAGGGGAGAGAGAGAGATATAGAGAGAGAGATATATAGAAAACGAGAGAAAATATATATATTATATGGGGGAGAGCTGTCGAGCTATCGGGCGAGAGAGAGACAGATATAGAGAGAGAGATAGAGAGAGAGATATATATATAGAGAAAGAGAGATATATATTTATCGGGGGAATAGAGATATATATATATATATATATGTATATGTATATCGTATAATATATATATATATAATATATATATATATATATATATATATATATATATATTCATATATATATATATGCATATGTTTATATATTTATATATATACATATATATATAACATATATATATACATATAAATATATAAATATATGAATATATGTATATCTATCTCTATCTATATATATATATATATATATATATATATATATATATATATATATATATATATATATATATATATATATATATATATATATATGTATATATATATATATATATTACAGGATATTTAACTTTAGTATTGGATTGTATCGCAACGCATTATAGTCAGCAACGCAATGACTTATTTTAGACAACCTATTTGTTAATCGTGTCAGCTATTTGCTGGCATTTTAAATTTAGGCCAATTGGCAGCAATGATATAAGCGTGTTTCTACATCTCTATCTTTTATGAAGCAGACACTGTACCGTTGTACGGGCCGGCCGCGTAATGTAAAGTTCCGTCTTTTAAACATTTCAAAGGATGCTTGGTGGGCACTCTTTCTTTGAAATGTAAACAGACCAAGAGCCTGACAGAGGTCATCATGACCGAAAATATTCCCAAGTATCCGGATATCGGATGTCTTACTTTACCTCCTGTAGACGAAGACACCGAACAAAAGTTAAATGGAACCTGGCCATAATGTCTTCAGTTCTCATTTCCAACACGCCAGTCTTTTTCTCATTTTCAAACCTTTAATAAGTTGTATTAAATTGTGTGCTTAGTACATTAACTCACAGGTATATTTTAAAAGTGGATTTGTCCTGTCCTTAGATAGATTTTCCTTGCATACCAGATCGGGATATCTGCATATTTTACCAGTGCTGGAAAAAATTCATCTTACCACCCCCCCCACCCCCCTCCCATGTAAGACGACTTGTGTGAATTACTTGCGACCTAACATTTTAAACAATGTGACGTCACTTTCCCAACCACAGCTTCTGAATAACTCTTGTTTTTATATCAAAATGCACCATTTTGATAATTTTGTATTTAAATATCAATTTCAAAGTGAAAGACAGTACGCAAGAAAAAGTTTCTACCTTGAGATACTTGGATCATGTGGAAGTATCCGTCACTGGGGGTAACTGCTTTGGTGGGAACGAGGCTATGCCGAGTTCCCACGAAACAGTTACCCTCAGTGACGGATATTTCTATCTGAACCGCGTGCTCATGTAAGAAACTAATATGTAAACCAGTTAAGTTAGATTTACTATGTAAACCAATTATTTTTTTGTATTCTTACAATAATGTAGGGGATCAGTATTCGCCTCGCACCCGGGCACACCGGGTTCGATTCCCCTTACGGAGATTTTGTTTTTTAGTTCTTTGTCTTGTAACAATTGTAATTTAAAATACCATTATTTATTATTGTAGTTTTCTTTTCCAGGGCATTTGGAAAAAGTAGTGAGCTGCGAAAACTCAGCGGTTATTCCAGTCATGAGACTTAAATCTAAGTAAAATGTCATGATATATATGGTCTATGAAACATACTTATTTGTACCAAATATACGCCAAAACGCACCTCTGACATTCTAGTGTCACAACATTTGCGGGGGGAGCATGCCCCCAGACCCCTGTAGAATTCGGCCTACACATTGATTCCATCGAAGCTACGCCCCTGACCATTCCATAGTGGTAACTTGAACCCAAGTACAAGTCATTAGCTCATCGGTCCTCATTCCGGATCCGTATCCTATCTATGAATGATTCAGACCGTCGTTGCCAGAGGCAGCATAGCCGGTGTAATCAGAACGAGTGGAAGTATGATTTTAGTGCCCTTCCATACTTTGCTCGTGTAGTCCAACGATCACCACATCCCGTGTATAACGCGATATTTTGACCCCGAAGAATAGCATTATTAAGCGATGAACACCATGTTGTTCTCTGTGGGGAATAATGGCATGTAGATATTGCAGATTTATGGTCGTATTAGCGAATGAACAAAGAAAATGCCATACACTATTTTGCCCAATGCTTTTCGTCAAAATCATATCCCAATCAAACGTTGATTAATATATAGCTGAGCTTAGTGTCAGTTGCGCAATGATATAGATGAGAAATCCATCCAAACATGTGCGAGCAACCAGCTTGTGCCCAATCGGCGCTGGCATCTAAGGAACCCTGCCCAAACAATATGATCATCCGAATCCAAACCGTCGATGTTAAGGATGGCATTAATGTCTCATTTTTCATAGACTATTGCGATTTACTTTTGCAAGCATCCTTAATAATTTCCTGTGAGAAAGATTTCCCGTCTCCCAAATAGGGAAAATAGGCATCACATCACAGTCAACAGTCTTGATGATTTGTCGCCGCATATAACCACAGGGCTGCTCTTTGCTTGAATCACGATCTGGTAAAATAGAATGAGCGGAATTCTCAATTACATAAGGGCAATATGATCTCCGCTTCAACCTCTTGTTTTGATTAGATGGCCTCGGTGTACTTCATAGTTATTGATAGCAATCTACGCAATGTTATTCATTAAATGTTTACTTGAACAAAGAGCAGATTACAACATCCGTGATTGGCATATCATACAATGACTTTCGTTTAGCATTTTCATCTATTATCGAAATTGACAATAAACGTGTTGCTCAGAAAATGCTTATGAAAAACAAATTAACAATCACCCACAATTGATTGTGATATATATTGTTCGCCATATTAGTTTTATCATTATTTGTGATTATGTGTATGCCTCATTGCCTCAACGTCCGCTGACCTACTTGTCATCAACTCCATCAGATAATGCAGTGCTCGACTCAGTATATGTGCATCAGAGCAAAACTGTTACCAGTTGCAAGGAACGAGACAAATGCCCCTACGAATTGCAATGTTAGAGTACAGGTAACATGAAATCAGCAGTTAGTGGTAATAATGCAAAGGCCAGTTGCGATGAGCCAATGTAATTTTCTTCGAACAAACGTTCCCGCGTAAAAACGTGTCCATTCTATGCATGGAGACACCACGTTGCAGCTTAACCCGAGTGGTGGCAGCACAGAGCAATGTGGTCCGAGGTTTGACCGGAGGATATTGCCTCAATGCGCTGACTTAATGGTTAATGCGTAAACATTAAACATTCGTTTCCATTTTGTTCCATTGCGTAGAAGAATTGTCGCAGTCAGCACTGCGGCACATGGCCATGTAAAAGTGGTAGCAACTAATTGTTTAGGGTAAAGCGGACGAGCAGCCAGCTGTCAACACACCAACCTTTTTTCAGTAAGAAGAACCGACTAACAGGAAAGAGGTACAGTCCGACAGTAAGATCTCCTGCAAGAGGGTGCACATTGAGCACATAATAGGTTTCGGAAAAACCTTTAAAATCTTAGGGGAACTAATGGACCGCTATGGTGTCTATACATAATATTTGTCTGTGATGCGTTATGCAATTTTTGGCAGTGCATCGTCCCCACAACTGCTTGCTTAACGAGATGGGCAGTGTTTGTAAAATTTAAGTGTGGATGAGAGGATATCAGATGTATCAATAAATGTCCCATTCCGGGTGTGACCATACATGAATCTCATTGAAAGGTCTTATAAAGATGGAATCAAGCGCAGCATCTTTTAATTAATCTGTGGAAAACCCTCTAGCTTTGCAACCATAGCATAAATAAAGTCCTTGTCACGGGTCAATGGAACTATCTCTATGCTCTTAGACGTAAACACCACGAGGTGACATAGTCGACTGTGTGTACAAAACAACTTGCCCTGAATCTAGCAAAAGTAGTCGAGTTAGCTGTTGAGTGTCAGCAAATTGTTCACGCCGACCAGGTATGGCATTGAGACAGGAGTGACTGGTTTGTCCCTGGTACTCAAGGAGCTCTTGACCTAAACTATCATGTCATCTGACACAACTCGATCTGGTGAGCATGATCGGAGCTACATGCTCATTACGGATGCCGTCTTCAATGGCTTTGGCCCGAATCTGACTGACGCGGGTCATCTACTTTGCCATACAAACCATGTCCGTTTTCATTGTGGCTTTGCATAGCCTGTCAAACGGGGAGGTCTGTCTCAGAGTTTTGTCCTTCAGCTCTTGGTATTGAGTTTCTGTTATGTGCGTGATACCTTCATGCCGAAGGAATTCATATTGAGGGGCAAGTTTGAAGAAGTCGTGGTTATTGGCTATTCTTTATTGATTAGCTGGGGGGAAGGACTGCAGAATAAATATGAGGTAGGTGGATGTGTAGACGAAGTTTATGAAGTTGTTCCTTAAAGATGCGGCGTAGCCTGGTATTTAGCGATAAATGTATGGCCTGGGGTTTAAGTCTCCATTTCAAGGAGTTGTTGACCTCAATTTCATGTTCGGATCCTTGGCAGACGAACTCTTAAACATTTTCATCTAATGGAAGCTCTGGAGCTTCTCTGTGCAGCTTCCCTTAAGTTTAAGGTTACCAGACACTTTGACATCACGAAATGCATACAGGACAGCGCACAAATTCTTACAGTGTGTCTATGGGCCGCACTCTTTGCGCCCAGCACAAACCTCTGATGAAGACTTGGTACAGATGTAGCGCGCACAGAACGGAGGAATCTTTCATCGTATAGTTTGTTTGCATATTTGGTAAGCTCTTTGTTTAGGGAGTTGAGATTGACAGTCACCTGGGCCATATCAAAGCAGGGATGCAGGTTGTCCGCGTTGATATCGCTATACCTGATAATACACAAACACAATAAACTTAGAACACACAAGCATAATCAACCTGACCTTTTACTCCAACCAATGAACAGGTAATGTGATAGCATTTTTACTGGTAATCAATCATAATTGATAATCGATCAGTAACAAATATACATTGGTATGAACACGTAAGGCTACAAACAATTAATCGGTATATTACTTTGCTTTTTCAGGGGTTTTGATGTGGTATTTCTGGCCCATATCTTCTACTCCATTAAAGCTGTTGTAGCGGTCATTAGCTTCAAGCCTGCAGAAAAGATGGAAACACCTTCAATAAACTGCATTGACTGAGTTTTCCTGTAGCGATTACAAGCAGTTTTCTAACAATGCTCATATCCAGGCCTCTACTTGTATTTAACCAAGTAGACGGGTACGGGTCAGAGCAGGTAAGACTAAGCCAGTTTTTTGGTTATCTACTATTAATTAGAACAGGGACAAGGTTGTTACATGGAAGAAGTTGGGTCATCGCAACGTAAAAAAGCCCAAAATCTATGTATATATATATATATAGAGAGGAGAGATATATATAGAGAGAGATATAGAGATAGAGATATATATATATATATATAGAGAGATATATAGATATATATATATATATATATATATAGATATATATGTGCATAGAGATATATATAGATATATATATTTATATATATATATACATATGTATACATATATATATTTATATAGTTATATATATATAATATATATACACATATCTATAAATATATATATATATATGTCCTATGTATATATTTATATATATATATATATATATATAAAAACTATATATATATATATATATATGTTTATATCTGTCTATCTATCTTTCTATATATACATATATATATATATATATATATAAAGATATATATATATATATGTACATGTTTATCGTTGTAATTATATATATATAATATATATATATATATATATATATATATATATTCATATATATATATATGCATATGTTTATATATATATATATATCATATATATATATATATATATATATATATATATATATAAATATATATACTATATGAATATATGTATATGTGCATATCTATCTCTATATATATATATATATATATATATATGTATATATATATATATATATATATATATATATATATAGATATATATATATATATATATATATATATATATATATATATATATATATATATATATATATATATTACAGGATATTTAACTTTAGTATTGGATTGTATCGCAACGCATTATAGTCAGCAACGCAATGACTTATTTTAGACAACCTATTTGTTAATTGTGTCAGCTATTTGCTGGCATTTTAAATTTAGGCCAATTGGCAGCAATGATATAAGCGTGTTTTTCTACATCTCTATCTTTTATGAAGCAGACACTGTACCGTTGTACGGGCCGGCCGCGTAATGTAAAGTTCCGTCTTTTAAACATTTCAAAGGATGCTTGGTGGGCACTCTTTCTTTGAAATGTAAACAGACCAAGAGCCTGACAGAGGTCATCATGACCGAAAATATTCCCAAGTATCCGGATATCGGATGTCTTACTTTACCTCCTGTAGACGAAGACACCGAACAAAAGTTAAATGGAACCTGGCCATAATGTCTTCAGTTCTCATTTCCAACACGCCAGTCTTTTTCTCATTTTCAAACCTTTAATAAGTTGTATTAAATTGTGTGCTTAGTACATTAACTCACAGGTATATTTTAAAAGTGGATTTGTCCTGTCCTTAGATAGATTTTTCTTGCATACCAGATCGGGATATCTGCATATTTTACCAGTGCTGGAAAAAATCTCATCTTACCACCCCCCACCCCCACCCCCTCCCATGTAAGACGACTTGTGTGAATTACTTGCGACCTAACATTTTAAACAATGTGACGTCACTTTCCCAACCACAGCTTCTGAATAACTCTTGTTTTTATATCAAAATGCACCATTTTGATAATTTTGTATTTAAATATCAATTTCAAAGTGAAAGACAGTACGCAAGAAAAAGTTTCTACCTTGAGATACTTGGATCATGTGGAAGTATCCGTCACTGGGGGTAACTGCTTTGGCGGGAACGAGGCTATGCCGAGTTCCCACGAAACAGTTACCCTCAGTGACGGATATTTCTATCTGAACCGCGTGCTCATGTAAGAAACTAATATGTAAACCAGTTAAGTTAGATTTACTATGTAAACCAATTATTTTTTTGTATTCTTACACGAGTTCTCAAATGGCCGTGTTCAAATTATTGAATTACTAACATATAATACACATAATGTAGTACAGAGACAATAATGTAGGGGATCAGTATTCGCCTCGCACCCGGGCACACCGGGTTCGATTCCCCTTACGGAGATTTTGTTTTTTAGTTCTTTGTCTTGTAACAATTGTAATTTAAAATACCATTATTTATTATTGTAGTTTTCTTTTCCAGGGCATTTGGAAAAAGTAGTGAGCTGCGAAAACTCAGCGGTTATTCCAGTCATGAGACTTAAATCTAAGTAAAATGTCATGATATATATGGTCTATGAAACATACTTATTTGTACCAAATATACGCCAAAACGCAACCTCTGACATTCTAGTGTCACAACATTTGCGGGGGGAGCATGCCCCCAGACCCCTGTAGAATTCGGCCTACACATTGATTCCATCGAAGCTACGCCCCTGACCATTCCATAGTGGTAACTTGAACCCAAGTACAAGTCATTAGCTCATCGGTCCTCATTCCGGATCCGTATCCTATCTATGAATGATTCAGACCGTCGTTGCCAGAGGCAGCATAGCCGGTGTAATCAGAACGAGTGGAAGTATGATTTTAGTGCCCTTCCATACTTTGCTCGTGTAGTCCAACGATCACCACATCCCGTGTATAACGCGATATTTTGACCCCGAAGAATAGCATTATTAAGCGATGAACACCATGTTGTTCTCTGTGGGGAATAATGGCATGTAGATATTGCAGATTTATGGTCGTATTAGCGAATGAACAAAGAAAATGCCATACACTATTTTGCCCAATGCTTTTCGTCAAAATCATATCCAAATCAAACGTTGATTAATATATAGCTGAGCTTAGTGTCAGTTGCGCAATGATATAGATGAGAAATCCATCCAAACATGTGCGAGCAACCAGCTTGTGCCCAATCGGCGCTGGCATCTAAGGAACCCTGCCCAAACAATATGATCATCCGAATCCAAACTGTCGATGTTAAGGATGGCATTAATGTCTCATTTTTCATAGACTATTGCGATTTACTTTTGCAAGCATCCTTAATAATTTCCTGTGAGAAAGATTTCCCTGCTCCCAAAGTAGGCCTCACAGTAAATAGTCTTAATGAATGGTCGCCGCATATAACCACAGGGCTGCTCTTTAGAAAGAGCGGAATTAACAATTACGTCAGGGCAATATGATCTCCGCTTCAGCCTTAATTTGATTGGATGGCCTCAGTGTCGCCCATGATAAATCCTTCAAAAATGTTCAGTTGGCTAAGACACATTTATAGGGAATTCATATCAATTTAACCCAGCAGTATCACAACCGGTCCATGACTCGACCAGAAGTTATCGCCTCAATGTGTTTATTTCACGGTTGACGCATAAACACAAAGGATTCGTTTCCATTTTGTTTCACTAAGAGTGCAGTCGGCACGCTGTTATGTAAAATTGGCAGTAACGAACTACCTCTAAGGTTAAGCTGTCACTGTTTATGTGCTGCGCGTAGCGACGAGCAGCTGTGAAACCAGCCAGCTGTCAATATACCAACCTTTTTTAGTAAGAATAACCGACTGACATGGAAAGTAGTGCAGTCTGACAGTAAGATAACCAGAAAGAGGGTGTGCATCGAGCGCGTAATAGGTTTAAGAAAAACCTTTAAAATTTTTGGGTAACCAACGGACCACTGTGAGGTCTAGATACCTCCGACATAATATTTGTCTGTTATTCGCAATGCAACTTTCTGCCAAACGAGATAGGTAGTGATTGCAAAATGTAAATGTGGATGAGAGGATATCAGATGTATTTGAAACTAATAACGCTATGAATTTACAATTGTTATATGACGCATTCATGTTCATTTTTTTCATAAAACAAATTTATGATGGGAATGTGGCTTCTCATTGAGTTTATCTTTTATAATCTTTAATAACCGAGAAATAAATTCAAACACTTTGTACTTCAAAATCTTACAGTTTATGCTTCATTCCACCACAGACAATATCTGACTAGATGTGCAGGTAAATAATTATTTAAGGAAAAAAGGAATCAGTGCACAAGACTACACAAAATATGAAAAAGAAATTTTGGCAATTCATGGAATCAAGCATATCATGTTTTAAGTAGTCCCTGACCTCAAACTTTGCAATCACAGCAAATATTAAGTCATTGCCATGGGTCAATAGACCAATATCCATGCTCTTAGAGGTGAACTCCACGAGGTAATAAAGTTGAATGTTCGTACAAAACAACTGGCCTTGAATCGAGTAAAATAAGTCGTGTTGGCTGATGAGGGTCAGCTGGTTGTTTACACTGACCAGGTATGGTTTGTCCCTGGTACTGAAGGGGCCTCAACTATCATGTCATCTGACACAACCCCATATAGTGAGCATGCGGGGAAGGGTTGAGTTTGGGACACTCAATCCAACGTGGCTTGACTTGGGCCCCAGTCAACTCTGCATATTTTCTCTTTGTAGATGCCGTGGTCAATGGCTGTGGCCCGAGTCTGATTGACACGGGTCATCTACTTTGCCATACAGACCATGTCCGTTTTGATTGTGGCGTTGCATAATTGCCAAACTTGGAGGTCTGCAGCCTCTTACATCTTTCCACGTGCCAGGCTTTATTACTGGCTTGTCTAAGAGTTTTGTCCCTCGCCTCTCAGGTTTCTGTGATGTGGGTCATACTGAAGGAATTCATTTTGAGGAGCAAGTTTGAGGAAGTCGTGGTCATTGGGAATTCCATAGTGTTTGCTGGGGTGAAGAGCTGCAGGATAGGCGTACGACAGGAGGATGTGGAGGTAAAGTTTATACACTTGTTCCTAAAAGATGTTGTGTAGTCTGTCATTGAGCGGTTACTGTATGGCCTTGGGTCATTGTCGCCATTCCAAGAAGTTGCACACAGCACAGCCGACACATGCTTACAGTGTGCCTTTGGGCCGCAATCACACTGGCACTCCTTTGTGATGCTATGGATGTCAAGAACCACATCAACCTCATACTCCACAGACTTCTTCACCTCTGATGAAGACTTGGTCAGATTCCGATTCAGAAGTAGCTGACAGAGAACGGAGGAATCCTTCAGCAAAAATAGTCCTTTTGCATCTTTGGTAAGCTCTTTATGGAGGAAGTGGAGATAGGCAGTCACCTGGGCATTATTAAAGCAGGGTAGTAGGGTATCCGCGTTGATATCGCTATACCTGATAATACACAAACACTATAAACTTAGACATACAAGCATTCTCAACTTTTTACTACAACAAATATAGAGTAAATGTAATAACATTTTTACTGATAATCATTTATTATTGATAATTGATCAGTGACAAATATACATTGGCATGAACAAATTAGGCAACAAACAGGTAATCAGTATATTACTTTGCTCCTTCAGAGGTTTTGATGTGGTATTTCTGCCTCATATCTTCTACTTCATTGAGGCTGTTGTTGCGGTCATAAGCTTCAAGCCTGCGGAAAAGATGGAAATGTTTATACAGGGTCCATTTATGCTGGCTGCTTATTTATTTTCCAATATTAACCGCTAGTAATTGTATTCACACTGCTTTGATTGTATGTGGCAATGGCTCTATGATTCTTGACATTGTGGGTGTCAATGCATTTCATAAATACAATTTGGTCATTTCTAAGAAATGCGTCAGCAGATCGCTTTGTTTACAAATACAATGACAGCAAAAGCGGTTCCTTTGGTGTCAGCGACATATCACACCGACGACACTGAATTGGTATTTACACACATAATGATAGCTATACCCAAAAGTCATTCAACTCGTCAACATCTGTAGAATACACTGGGGTATCATTTCCACTCTTTTATTCTTTCGGCCGATTTGTGTGCACAATCATTAGGGAAACGGAAATACCGCCTCCGCTTCAAATCCATTTACTGCAATGGATTTGAGTTACCATATCAATGCATATAGTCAACAAGGCACTGGTATAAATTATAGGGTCTAGACATATTTGATGTCGATATTACATCAACATTTTGTTCTCCTTTGTCGAAGCTATTTCTTAAGATTAGTTCGATGAATTTAAAATTGAATTTGTTAAGGAAGTCATTTGAATTTCCGAATAGTGTACATTCGCATATCTATCAAATATATGAGAATTGTTATTGGCTTTATTAAATATTCCAGTTTTTGATGGACTATGCAATCTGCCACAAAATTGTTTAAATCGATAGCTTTTTGCACGTGATTCTCATTGCGATCATGAACAGCGCGGAAAGCATGGCGGACTAAAACGCAGAACGGCAGAAAAGAGCACCCTAATGGTTGACCGGATTTGGCTAGCTTCGAGTAGATTCTTAATTAAAGTGTTCCGTCTCTTTTCCAAAGTAATACAGACGATTAATGGAAACATGATCATACAGACAATATGCCTAGCCGAGCAGTCTTAGTGGAATCCTTAATTCAAAGCAATCATATATCATATTGTATATTGTACATATTTATCAGTCCTTATTGTGTTCGATAAATTCGCATAGAATATGATGATGAGGAAGGACTGATTGCAGCTTGTTTATTTAAGCATCCCAAGTTATAGACAACTGTTACACGATGTCATAGATGGAAATATATAATCATTCTGTTTCTAGTTAGTTTTGTGTGTGTGTGATTGTGTATATGACTGTGTGTACGTGTTGATATGGGTGTGTGGTGGCTCTTGACTGTCCCATGTTCTGTGTGATCCCCCGTCGGTCCGTAGGATCAAATTAATAAATATTTAACCAAGGTTATATCTACGTGGAATAATCAAGCGGCATTTCAGTAAAAATAGATAATCCCAGCTTTAAGGTAATTAGGCATAGATTGAAGGCAGGTTCTAATTTACCTTTCACTGATACTGATTTGTTATCGCATTCCTCAACCGCATTTTTTAGGTTTTTGGAGATTCTTTCATTATCAATGCTAGCATCAGTGTGTAATTGCAAAATGCATTAACAACAATATCATATTCTATCAATGCTTCTAATTTGAGACTTTGTTTATCCGTGAAATTTGTATTTTGAATACGTTTGTCGAGTCACGATGCCTTATTCATAAGATTATTTGAGCATCCAAAGACATTGTTACACGATTGTTACACGAGGGTTTATTTGCTTACAATAAAAACAGGACGTTCTACCAATAGATGTAAGTCAGCATAATTGATACAAATATAATCCACACCAGAAGGGTTATTAAATATTTATTCGTGTGAATGTTACGCGTGGAAACGAAAATATATCAGCCAACTCCAAGTCAATCTAAAGGATCTTTACTTATCCTGTGTATGCAAGCAGCAAAAACGGCTTCACTTCAATTATGGGGAGCGCTGTACAAGGGATAAACCATATACACGTAAGCACACAATAGTAGCGTACACACGCAACATAGACATATATCTAATCAATTATTTCAACCACAACGAGAGTTTGTTTATTCCCGACTCCAATGGGTGGTCGACGACTAAGCGTATCATATTCGGTGCGTGTTTTCGCGCGTCGTCGCCATGTTAGACGATTGCTAAGATCTCTTTATACATCGACAACTCCTCACACCAGGTAGACGTTATGACTAAAGCTGTATTGGACGGTCACGTAGATGCATATGTTGCTTCCAAGTATGACATTTCTTGCTGATGAAGTGAGATGTATCACATCAACTGTGTGTATTAAAATGTACAACGAAAAACATCAGGAAAAGAGCACTAGCAAATACCACTGTTAGGGTATCAGTAAAGAATGTGGAATATTGACTGTCTACTTAAGAGAGCGCATAATTACCAATGAATTGTATGACACTTGCATATTAGAGTACCATCGACGTCAACAGATATAAACTGGTGCTTATAGAGAGTGGAAAAGGCGACAGCGCAAACACTTGTGATAAATGTCAAACCCAAAGTAAATAAGGGGAATCTCTGCTTAACGAATGTATTATATGCAGTACTGCAAAACATCGGTGATTAGTTATCCAATAACCGTCAGAAACGGACGTGTTGTGCAGGAAATTGAGTGAACACACGCTTCCTATAGTTATACATATTAGAAGCAGGTTTGCCAAATCTATGAATCGGAATGTTATTAGTGTAGATCATAAAAATCATACCCCTTTGTACTTTTTTTATTGTAGTCTGCGATTAATGCAAACAAGCATTTTAATGTTAAAATGCCTCGGTCAAATATATATGTCTTGAATAATGATGCAGGCGCATTCAAGTGGCACATATCCCAATATTAAACATGTAAAACTCTTATGTAATTGAACAATATGTAATTTATGTCATGATATATCGTTTGGTTCAGTACACCTTCATAATATTTTAGCAATACAGTTTTTTTTATCTCTTTCGTCCTACTCCTGTATTGATTGGCTAATTCCAAGAGCATAACACTGTCGACCATTGGTGGACAATCTAAATTCTGCCATCTGTGATGTACCCAGTTGGCTATTTGTGAAACAACAACTAAGTATTTGCATTTTTGTGTAGGTCATAATCTCATTTCTAATTTTGCATCATAAGCGTTAATTGTTCATGAACCAAATCTTGGCATTTGAGCCACGCTGACACTCGACTTCAGAGGATAAAAATATCTGTAAACCACTGACGTACCTAATCTGCCATGGAACGTGCGCCGTCAGCGGTATATTCTAAAACCTTTTCTTTACCTATCGCGTTGGTGAATAGGGTCATGCATGGGGAAAACAGCCGACTCGAGGAAAATGCTCACCACTAAAATAACGGTCCTTTTCAGCTATAACTGCTTGACGATGTTTTCTCTGTGCACCCGGCCAAATGGGCATATATTCTCAAAGTGATACTTACATATGTACACAGAGTCAGAAGGCTTGAGAAACCCAATTTAGTATTTCAATTTCGAAAGAAAGCAGTCCGCTCTGACTGGACTTTGTGTTCGCGGCAGATCACAACCCAGCAGAGCAATACTGCCAAGTGAACGCAGGAACAGACTATAAGCAGTGGGATGTTTTATTGTTATTAAGTCGCTCAGCAGGTTATAGTGGGAACGCAACGTTATTCAAATCTTGGGGATGTATTCACAGAGATTGATCCTCCATTAGCGGCAAATGCAGCCTGTGTCGGCCTATGGCGTCACTAGACCGGTGCTCCGACCACGCGCATGGTTTATTATAGTGCTATCCGAATAAACAGACACGTTGCTTTCAAAAGGTGTCTATTAAATACAAAACACATAAGTAACGGCTCGTACGTTCTGCGCGTGCAGTCAGAATAGTCATTTTGCTGATTAAAAACTTACAGTTGGCAATGTCGTGTGATTTTGGTGGGTTTATGTCAGTCACGTTGCGTGTACTTGAGCGATATTGCCATGTGTGCACGTTGATCCGTTCAATGAAGGGGGTATAAGCAGTATTGGTCAGACCGCTCACAGTTATCAGCATCCTGAGCTAGAAGATGAGTATCGAAGACCGTGACGTTTAAAACTATAATCCAATCTGGGCCTGTTAATTCTTACGTAAACAGTGTACTGATGCTGTATTTTAACAATTGTTAAGCCAACGAATTAAAAAACGGTAATAGTAATTGTATCATAAGCAAACTCAGGCTTAACTGTACACTCAGTCTTTGCTAAAGTATTTCTAGCTCGTTCACTTTACTCATCATGAGTTACTGTATAAATGTGAAAGGCACCATTAAATAATCAAACGAATATCGAGATGGTTGATAAAGTTTCGATGGAGGTCGGGTCTAGTTACAGAGCAGTGATAAGTCCAAGCATAATTTCAGCTTAAGTGGAGCTTGTTATCGACCAAAATCGTGATTTATAATTTCCGTGATTGTTAGGGCCATGAAGAAATTGATATACCTTTCCGTGAGTCAAGTTACAAGTGTTTATATTGCCAATTACAACTTCAATTTCGGAGTTTTACATATTATATCAAACAATGCAAGGCTACATAGCATATCCAATCTGCTATAATGCGGATTTTAACCTGGTGGATTATCTAGGGAAATCAGCCCATCACGAGCAGCGCCGATTACTCACTTGCCATAATTGGATGACCAAGCTAGAACATAGCCGAAATCCACGACTCATATAAGTAGTTCTCTTTTAAGGCAGTCTAATTCTATCCCGTTAGCTAACTTGGCTTCGTGTTTTATTTTCGTCCCAGCAGTGAGAGTTTGCTAGATTTTGTTGTATGTGAGTAATGGCGCTCAAAGAATACTGTCTGAGCTTCGAATCATCCACACCTACCTCTAACTGCAAAATCAACCTTTTCTGGTCAAATATCACCATTTCATTTGATTCTATTCGAACATGGTAGATGTCGAGGCTTTTAGTATTAAAAACAGTTCTGTTATATCCGATTTATTGCCCACACCACCTGATGAAATATAGTAAACATAAGGGCCGTGTCAATACATTGTGGGCTAAATACTGCAATACTTTATTCAGCTCCTGATTTCCCGTATTTTTCGTTTTTACAGTATTACCAGCTGTGACAAATAATCTTAGAATATAGCGTACATGAAGATCTGCGCATGCATGACTTAAACGTAGTGTTCAATTCCAATATACGTTGTGTTGGTATATACGGGTTATATTTTTCCAATACACATTTCGAAGTATGGACATGGCGAATTCGCGCAATTGATTGATATCGCTTGTTGATAATGCCCTGTGGTGCCAGTTAGGGATTCTAGATGCCTGTCTAGGTATGAATTGTATTCTCTGACAATACAGTAGCCCACTGCTTTGTGGTCACAAATTCTGGATGCTTAATCATAGTCGATTTAGAGTAGTTTTCCATATAACATTTATCATTTCAAGGTATGTATTTAACCAGAGTTACAAAAGGAAGTATCTGTGTTGCATTCTGCCCGCATTTTCGTCTTCCGGAAATGTCGCGTGGTATATAATAACATCAACCAGCTATAGATACAACAAACAACAGTCATCTACTCGCATGTTCAGAATAGGTATATCAACCTTGTTGACAACACGAAATGATACAGTATTACATTGCCAGAGTAACGTCCTGCTGCCTTTGACAATAAATATGTAACCTCAACAATTATAAATAATTGAAATCTGACTTGCTTACGCAACAGCAACATCGGTCGTATTTTTTTTGTGCTGATAAAAATGCTATAATCAGTTTTGTTTCCATATAACATGTGGATTACAATTTACTCATATGTACGCCCACGATTGGAATTGTTGATGAATCCCGAAGTATCATAATCGGCTTCATACGGAAGGAGTATTGTATGAAATATCATCAGTAAAATGCTATGTGTTAGCATATGACTTACATGGTTAATTATAACGCAATTGATGCTACGTACTGACAGGGAACAGCGTATACCAATTAAGTGCGAACAGATATGTCAATTGAACAATGCTTTGGAATTATCTACAGATAAAACCTACCTAACTCTTTTAGGGAAAGAACGATTCAATATGGAAACAATCAATGGCTGTAGTTTAATTTATAGAATAAGAGATAGAAGTTTTTATTGATTCTACAGAATGGCAAGGTCAATTATTGGAGCTACAATAGGCAAATTTTGAAATGCAATCGGTACGGTACATAACTTACATGATGAAATCAAAACGTCTAGCGGTACCTTACTAGGGTGGGTTGACCACTGTTTAGATAGAATGTGAATTATCAAAGCTGTTTAATGTAAGCCGTTAGCAGGTAAAAGTATAATATTGTTCATACTACTTAATTGGTCGCGATATACATTCATAATTCTTGGCTCTGTGATAGAGCACAATATTATGATTTTTTTTTCCATCCGCTTTCGGTAAATGAGAAAGAAGATATGCTGTGGGGTCAATTTGGGTTTCTCTATCAGTCTGTGTTAGCCGAATCCGAAATTGTTATTCCGATAAAATTGTGTTTCTGATATATATAATCCATTCATGTTAAACTGGTGAATACACTGGCGTCAGAAGAGTTTCTCCATAATTGTAATATCACAATTGAACTGCTGCCATATCAATTTGTTTGACAAGTAAACGAATTTAGAACTGTCTCTGTTCAATACAAGCACAACATCTTATGCATAAATGTCAGTATTGATGCAGACACACTATGGGTAATAACCATTAAGTGCTGTTTTTCAAAACTTATCCTGAAATTACCCATTACTGCGTTGCATTGATTTCAATCCAAGCAAACTTCCTAATCCAAAATGATAAAGTTTTGTTCTCGTCGCCCACCAAAAACATTTTACATGCGTTGTAACTATCGTCATATGTTATTAGTATAAATAAGGTAGACTTTCTTCATAAGAGTGTACAATTTACACAGACACTCACAAACCAACAAACACACACACACACACACACACACACACACACACACACACACACTCACGCACATGCACACACACATATAAGGAATTACAATGCAGGTTGAATATGAATTGGAATAGAGTGGAGATAAAATTAGCATCCAATCAGGCTGTAGCGATATTGTGGTGACAATAACGGACACAAAATTGGTTACCGATCGTTGAAGTTGATTTGTGCAATGAGTAACACTTTAATACGACAAGATATCACTCATGATATATGGTAGAAGCCTTTTGTACTGGCAGAGGCGGCCGACACAGCGACCAATAAGGGTCCTTATGAAAATAAGTATGGGGTTTCAGATCCATTGATATTAGTACTCAAATTCATATACTAATCAATGATGGTTCGTGTGGCTTTTCATCTAAATAAATTTTCTGTTTTTCAGTATTGCATATAAATAATAATTGCAATGGTGCACTGTTATGGAATAAATTATCGAACGATGTGATTGACCGACACTAAACTAAGCAGTTAATGAGTTACAAGTAATTAAAGACTATGCAATACTGACAGCCATGTGTTTCTCAACAAAAACGGTAAAGATAGTGGCTCAACAGCCACTAAACTATTATATTATGTGACGCTACTAACATGATGGTAAGTTCAGAAATGAAGCCAACCGCACAGTATCTATGTAATAAGTTATGGACCTGTCATATGAATCGCTTGCTAATGTCGACATTTAGGCGGCAAATTGGCCAAATACAGACCAATTGTCCTACATCAAGCTAAGTTCAATGAACGATGCTGTCAGACGAAATAACATCTAAATTCATAGGTAATCACGACGGCTAGACAAAATGTCGTTCACAACGCTTAACCATATTCCGTTTACATTAATTCATACTATTAATGTCTGTTGTAGATGAAGCGTTCATATCTGATCTGAAATATAAGAGCAGATCGGAGATGTGAGGAATCCAAAACCATAGTTGCTTGCCATTGGATCCTGTCTCAAGAACAATGTGACGAATTACTTGTGGCTATCGGCTGAAGTTCTCTTCTTTACTTCAGTAGTTGGCTGTAAGCAATAATTAAACAATCAATCGCCTGAATACACTCAGCAATTGATTTAGCAGTTCTAAATGACAGGCAGAATGATAATCGAAATCTGTTGTACATTATGGGGTTTTGCTAGTCAAGGTCCCTTAGCCTGATGGCTGCGGGCGCTGTTTACATGTTACTGATATTTAATGATCTCGCCTTCAGGTCTAGGCGAGCTTAATGTCTTAAACTGGACAGGCGTCCCAGATTTGGGATTCTCCAATCACAAGCCGGGTCTCTCGGTCACTCTCGGGTACTTTTCAGTCGTTGTCTCTCATTGGTTAGTTCTACAAGTTCCGAAGAACTTGTCCGACCGGACGAGTGATTTTTATGAGCCGGGCACACATTCTACAACACTCCGATTTGTTGTTTCACGCTGAGTGGCACCGTTAATCACACAGTCGGTGAGAGAAGCCGACACACAATCGTACTTACTCTTTCGTCTTTACCCTTAACGACCCGGATGTAGACAAGAAGGATATCATAGACAAAGTGGACTGTAAGTACATACTCATAGGCAATGAAGTGGGTGACAGCGGAACACCACATCTACAAGGATATGTGTAATATAAAACAACAACAAATTCGCAAAATTATTCCTCGAGCGCACATTAAAGTAGCTAAAGGACCAGTTCCACAGAACTATGACTATTGCTCTAAAGATGGAAACTTTGAAAACAAGGGAACTGTACCTAAAATGATTTTTGTAAGTATTTCAATCACTTATAAAAGGGTAACTATCGATTCATTAGTCATAAAAATTCGGTCAATTGCTGTCATGGACAGCGCTAATCGATTCTTTAAATTCAACATTTGTAGATGACGTCACTTCCAGTACGGAATGCATTATTGTTCCAGCGGAAGTGAAATCGGTAATGATTGTCATGATAGCGATTCACCCAGAGCCGGGTTATGAATCGGCCAGTAATCATGGAAGATTTTGTCATTACAGCTGTTGTAAAACTTACTTTGAGTATGATGATCATATCATAATTTGGCCAAGTTCATCAATTGGCAAATTGAATTATCGATTACATTTGTAACGTTTCGTTTTTCTGTTGAATAATTGGGATGGCTTATATAGAAAAAGTGTAGTGGATAACACGAGAACATGGACAATCGAAAAAGCACCGACCTCCGAAAAACGGCAGGCATATCTGATTCAGGGCTCAGCGTAATGGTGTTTTCGCCCCACAAACACACAGGAGGGTCGATAGTAAAAACCAGGACAAGATTAATATCATTCCTAATTTGCAACATCAGCAGCTAAACACATGTTTACCGCCGTCTGTGTCTTTATTTGCATTCGTCAGATACGTGTCTGGAATATAACCTAACAAGCTGATGAATTGTTATTGAAGCGCTCTCTTATTTACTCAGGCGGGGGATCGATATTTCTCCATTTCTTCTTTCATCTACCAAGTTATCATAGTATACCATTTATTGTCGACCATGGACTGCCTTTCAAATATATTTTCTTTTAGTATATTCACCAATCCGTGGCTTCGATAAGAGCTAGATATGCATCTTCCCTATTTAAGTTGGACACTACTATGGTAGCGGAAACCAATGATACAATATTCCATTTGCAACAACAGTCAATTTATATGACCATCAATCTAGGACCACAACATGACCTTACCCCCGGCGGAGAAAAGCAAGCGCATAGTTTATCAATACTTTTAGTTTAGTCAGGTCTTATTCGTGAATGCTGCCATTCATGCCACAAGGTCTCACATATCATTCGATTCAATGATTAGGAATACATTGGTGTTTGATAAACAGTCCAATCACACGTGGTAGAGGTTGAGCTGAAAGTCCCAAACATAACATAATAATGACGCGGAAGATTTTCAAGACCTCATGCCTCGAATTGTTCTAATGACACGGCCAGTGCTTGCTCCTATTTAGCTTGACGTCACGCTGTGGTAGAGGCAGCAATGCTGATATTCACAGCCGACTGCCTTACTTAATGACGTTATAGATGTCTAGATTAAAGACCGAACACCCTTGAGGTAAAATCTCATGTGAGCAACTTGTGCACCATATCACAATATTTTATACATACTATTCTGTATTACGGCATGCTGTGAATCAATCCGTGAGATATCCATGCTTTGCACCATAGTTCATTATCTCGTACCTTGAACTGGTTGATACGTTGAGCATGATTATCATACACAAACACTATAAACTTAGACATACAAGCATTCTCAACTTTTTACTACAACAAATGTAGAGTAAATGTAATAACATTTTTACTGATAATCATTTATAATTGATAATTGATCAGTGACAAATATACATTGGCATGAACAAGTTGGGCTACAAACAGGTAATCAGTATATTACTTTGCTCCTTCAGAGGTTTTGATGTGGTATTTGTGTCCCATATCTTCTACTTCATTGAGGCTGCTGTTGCGGTCTTGTTTATTTAAGCCTCCCAAGTTATGGACAACTGTTACACGAGGGTTATAGATGGAAATATATAATCATTCTGTTTCTAGTTAGTTGTGTGTGTGTGTGTGTGTGTGTGTGTGTGTGTGTGTGATTGTGTATGTGACTGTGTGTGCGTGTTGATACGGGTTGGCTCTGTGTGGGTGTGTCGTGGCTCTTGACTGTTCCTTGCTCTGTGTGACCTCCCATCGGTCTATAGGATCAAATTATTAAATATATAACCAAGGTTATATCTATGTGGAATAATCAAGCGACATTTCTGTAAAAATAGATAATCCCTGCTTTAAGGTAATTGGACATAGATTGAAGGCCGGTTCTAATTTACCTTTCACTGATACTGATTTGTTATCGCATTTCTCTATCGCATTTGTTAGGTTTTTGAGATTCATTCCTTATCAATGCAAGCATCAGTGTGCGATTGCAAAATTCACTAACAACAGTATCATACTATATCAATGCTTCTAATTTGAGACTTAATTTATCCGTGAATGTTGTGTTTTGAATACGTTTGTCGAGTCACGATGCCTTAATCATAAGATTATTTGAGCATCCCAAGACATTGACAATGGTTACGAGAGGGTTTATTTGTTTACAATAAAAACAGGACCACCAGTTGTAAGTCAACATAATTAATACAAATATAATGCACCCCAGAAGGGCTATTAAACATTTATTCGTGTGAATGTTACGCTTGCAAATGAAAATATATCAATCAACACCAAGTCAATCTTAAGGATCTATATTATTCATGTGTATGCAAGCAGCAAAAGCAGTTTCACTTCAATTATGGGGTGTGATGTACAAGGGATAAACCACATACACGCAAGCACACAATCGTAGCGTACACACGCAACATAGACATATCTAATCAACTATTTCAACCACAACGAGAGTTTGTTTATTCTCGACTCCAATGGGCGGTCGATGACTAAGCATATCACATTCGGTGCGTGTTTTCATGCGTCGTCGCCATGTTGAAGACGGTTGCTAAGATCCCTTTATCCATCGACAACTTCTCGCACCTTATATTTCGAGTAGACGTCAGGACTAAAGCTGTATTGTATGGTCACGTACCGCTGTCACATAAATGACTATTAAATTCAGATGTTGAGATAGCATTATGTGTTCATGCATTCCGTGTTCCTAAAAAAACAAACGTCGCAATTAATTTGGCGCCATGGGAGAGCTAAAATATATAGATGCATATGTTGCTTCCAATTATGACATTTCTCGCTGATGAAGTGAGATATATCACATCAATTCTGTGCATTAAAATGTACCACGAAAAACATCAGGAAAAGAGCACTAGCGAATACCACTGTTAGAGTATCAGTAAAGAATGTGGAATATTGACTGTCTACTTAAGAGAGCGAATAATGACCAAGTAATTGTATGATTGTATGACACTTGCATATTAGAGTACCATCGACGTCAACAGATATAAACTGGTGCTTATAGAGAGTGGAAAAGGCGACAGCGCAAACACCTGTGATAAATGTCAAACCCAAAGTAAATAAGGGCAATATCTGCTTAACGAATGTATTATATGCAGTACTGCAAAACATCGGTGATTAGTTATGTAATAACCGTCAGAAACGGACGTGTTGTGCAGGAAATGAGTAAACACACGCTTCCTATTGTTATGCATATCAGTAGCAGGTTTGCCAAATCTATGAATCGGAATGTTATCAGTGTAGATCATAAAAATCATACCCCCTTTGTAGTTTTTGTACTATTGTAATGTAGTTTGTGATTAATGCAAGCAAGCATTTTAATGTTAAAATGCCTTGGTCAAATATATTTCTTGAATAATGATGCAGGTTACTCGCAGCCTCCACGGCGCATTCAAGTAGCACATATCCCAATATTAAACTCTTATGCAATTGAACAATGTGTAATTTATGTCATGATATATCGTTTGGTTCAGTACAACTTCATAATATTCTAGCAATACAGTTTTGTTTATCCCTTTCGTCCTACTCCTGTATTGATTGGCTAATTCCCAGAGCATAACACTGTCGACCATTGGTGGACAATCTTAATTCTGCCATCTGTGATGTACCCTTTTGCCTATTTGTGCAACAACAACTAAATATTTGTATTTTTGTGTAGGTCATAATCTAATATATAATTTAGGCAACTTCGCTTGTGATATCAATACAAGCAATCACATCATGGGAAGCGTGTTCATATTTTGTTTCTTATATGTAACAGCATCTTAAGCGTTAATTATTCATGAACCAAATCCCGGCATTTGAGCTACGCTGACACTCGACTACAGAGGATATAAAATCTGTAAACCACCCACGTACTTAATCTGCCATGGAACGTGCGCCGTCAGCGGTATATGCTTAAATCCTTATTCCACTTCCTGCATTTCTTTACCTATCGCGTTGGTGAATAGGGTCATGCATGGGGAAAACCGCCGACTCGAGGAAAATGCTCACCACTAAAATAAAAGTCCTTTTCAGCTTTCGGCTATGCAGCTTTCTTTTTGCTTAATTGTGTAGCTAGACAGAAAATGCTTAGACCTACGACCTGCCTTACGATGTTAGCTCTGTGCATCCGGCCAAACGGCCATGTATTCTCAAAGTGATACTGACATATGTACATTTCAAAAGATAGTAGTCCGCACAGTTTATAAGCAGTGGGATGTTTTTTTGTTATTTAGTCGCTCAGCAGGTTATAGTGGGAACGCAACGTTATTCAAATATTGGGGATGTATTCACAGAGATTGATCCTCCATTAGCGGCCAATGCAGCCTGTGCCGGCCTATGGCGTCACTAGACCGGTGCTCCGATCGCGCGCATGGTTTATTGTAGTGCTATCCGAATAAACAGACACGTTGTTTTCAAGTAACGGCTCGTACGTTCTGCGCGTGCAGTCAGAATAGTCATTTTTCTGATTAAAAACTTACAGTTGGCAATGTCGTGTGATTTTGTTGGGTTTATGTCAGTCACGTTGCGTGTACTTGAGCGATATTGCCATGTGTGCACGTTGATCCGTTCAATGAAGGGGGTATAAGCGGTATCGGTCAGACCGCTCACAGTTATCGGCATCCTGAGCTAGAAGATGAGTATCGAAGACCGTGACGTTTAAAACTATAATCCAATCGGGCCTGGTAATTCTTACGTAACTAATGTACTGATGCTGTATTTAAAGAATTGTTCAGCCAACGAATTAAAAAATGGTAATGGTAATTGTATCATAAGCAAACTCAGGCTAAACTGTACACTCAGTCTTTGCCAAAGTATTTCTAGCTCGTTCACTTTACTCACCATATGTTACTGTATAAATGTGAAAGGCTACATTAAGTAATCAAACGAATATCGAGATGGTTGATAAAGTTTGAAGGGAGGTCGGGTCTAGTTACAGAGCAGTGATAAGCCCAAACATAATTTCAGCTTAAGTGGAGATTGTTAACGACAAATGTCGTGATTTATAATTCCCCGTGATTGTTAGGGCCATGGAGGAATTGATAAACCTTTCCGTGAGTAACAAGTGTTTATATTGCCACTTACAACTTCAATTTCGGAGTTTTACATATTATATCAAACAATGCAAGGCTACATAGCATATCCAATCTGCTATAATGCGGATTTTAACCTGGTGGATTATCTAGGGAAATCAGCCCATCACAAGCAGCGCCGATTACATACTTGCAATAATTGAATGACCAAGCTTGAACATAGCCGAAGTCAACGTTGCACATAAATAGTTCTCTTTTTTATTCAGCTCCTGATTTCACGGATTTTTTGTTTTCACAGTATCGCCAGCTGTGACAAATAATCTTAGAATATAGCGTACATGAAGATCTGCGCATGCATGACTTAAACTTAGTGTTCAATTCCAATATACGTTGTGTTGGTATAAACGTGCTGTATTTTTCTAATACACATTTCGAAGTATGGACATGACGAATTCGCGCAATTGATTGATATCGCTTGTTGATAATGCCCTGTGATGCCAGTTAGGGATTCTGGATGCCTGTCTAGGTATGAATTGTATTCTCTGACAATACAACAGCCCACTGCTTTGTGGTCACAAATTCTGGATGTTTAATTATAGTCGATTTAGAGTAGTTTTCCATATAACATTTATCATTTCAATGTATGTATCTAACCAGAGTTACAAAAGGAAGTAACTGTGTTGCATTCTGCCCGCATATTCGTCTTTCAGAAATGTCACGTGGTATATAATGTTATCAACCAGCTATAGATACAACAAACAAAAGCCATCTACTCGCATGTTCAGAATAGGTATATCAACCTTGTTGATAACACGAAATGATACAGTATTGCATTGCCAGAATAACGTCCTGCTGCCTTTGACAATAAATATGTAACCTCAACAATTATAAATGATTGAAATCTGACTTGCTTACGCAACAGCAACATCGGTCGTATTTTTCTTTTTGTGCTGATAAAAATGCTATAATCAGTTTTGTTTCCATATAACATGTGGATTACAATTTAATCATATGTACGCCCACGATCGGAATTGTTGATGAATCCCGAAGTATCATAATAAGCTTCATACAGAAGGAGTATTGTATGAAATATCATCAGTATAATGCTATGTGTTAACATATGATTTACATGGTTAATTATAACGCAATTGATGCTACGGACTGACAGGGAACAGCATATGCCAAAATAAGTGCGAACAGATATGCCAATTGAACAATGCTTTGAATTATCTGCAGATAAAACCTACATAACTCTTTTAGGAAATGAACGATTCAATATGGCAACAACCAATGGCTGTAGCTTAATTTATAGCTTAAGAGATAGAAGTTTGTTTATTCGATAGCACTAACACGATTTAATGTATCTACTACAATAACTATTTCGCGGCTCATATATGATCTTATCTATCACCATGTTGCGGCCGAGTTCCCCGAGACATGCCATGATAGATGTTTGGTTACAGAATATAACTTTGATATATATTCATCAAACGGCAAGACCAATTATGGGAGCTGGAATAGGCAAATTATGAAATGCAATCGGTACGGTACATAACTTACATGATGAAATCAAAACGTCTAGCGGTACCTAACTAAGGCGGGTTGACCACTGTTTAGATAGAATGTGAATTATCAAAGCTGTTTAATGAAAGCCGTAAGCAGGTAAAAGTATAATATTGTTCATACTACTTAATTGGTCGCGATATTCATTCATAATTCTTGGCTCTGTGAAAGAGCACAATATTATGAATTTTCTTTCATCCGCTTTCGGTAAATGAGAGGAGAAGATATGATGTTGGGTCAATTTGGGTTTCTCTATCAGTCTGTGTCAGCCGAATCCGAAATTGTTATTCCGATAAAATTGTGTTTCTGATATATATACTCCATTCATATTAAACTGGTGAATACACGGGCATCAGAAGAGTCTCACCATAATTGTAATAACACAATTGAACTACTGCCATATCAATTTGTTTGACAAGTAAACGATTTTAGAACTGTCTACGTTCGATACAAGCACAACATCTTATGCCTAAATGTCAGCATTGATGCAGGCAAGCTATGGGTAATAACCATTAATTGCTGTTTTTCAAAACGTATCCTGAAATTACCCATTACTGCGTTGTATTGATTTCAATCCAAGCAAACTTCCTAATCCAAAATGATAAAGTTTTATTCTTGTCGCCCACCAAAACCAGTTTACATGCGTAGTAGCTATCGTCATATTTATTAGCATAAATAAGCTAGACTTTCTTCATAAGAGTGTAAAATTTACACTGGCACTCACACACCAACAAACACACACACACACACACACACACACACACACACACACACACACACACACACACACACACACACACACACACACACACACATATATAAGGAATTACAATGCTGGTTGAATATGAAACGGAATAAAGTGGAGATAAAGTTAGCATCCAATCAGGCTGTAGCGATATTGCGGTGACAATAACGGACACTAAATTGGTTGCTGATCGTTGAAATCGATTTGTGCAGTGAGTGACACTTAAATACGACAAGATATCAATCATGATATATGGTAGAAGCCTTTTGTACTGGCAGAGGCGGCAGACACATCGACCAATAAGGGTCCTTATGAAAGTAAGCATGGGGTTTCAGATCCATTGATATAAGTGCTCAAATTAATATACTAATCAATGATTGTTCGTGCGGCTTTTCATCTAAATGAATTTTCTGTTTTTCAGTATTGCATATAAATAATAATTGCAATGGTGCACTGTTATGGAATAAATTATCGACCGATGTAATTGACCGACACTAAGCTAAGCAGTTAATGACTTACAGGTTATTAGGGACTATGCAATACTAACAGCCATGTGTTTCTCAACAAAAAGATGATGGCTCAACAGCCACAAAACTATCATATTATGTGACGCTGCTAGCATGATGATAAGTTCAGAAATGAAGCCAATCGCACAGTATCTATGTAATAAGTTATAGACCTGTCATATGAATCGCATGCTAATGTCGCCATTTAGGCGGCAAATTGGCCAAATACAGACCAATTATCCTACAGCAAGTTAAGTTCAATGAACGATGCTCTCAGACGGAAATAACATCTAATTTCATAGGTAATAGGCAGATCCGGCTAGACAAAATGTAGAAGTCAAAAGCAAAATGTCCGTTCAAACGCTTCATACTATTAATGTACTTCTGTAGAGATGCTCATTCATATCAGATCTGCATTATATTCCGTTGACATAAGATGTGAGGAATCCAAAACAGCTGTAGCGTGCTTGCCATTGGATCCGATCTGAAACAATGTGAAGATCGAATATTGTGGAATATCGGCTGATTGCTATTCTTTTCTTCTAAGCAGTTGGCTTAAGCTATAATTTAAACAATTAATTGACTAAGTAAACGTCAAGGTCATCGAAAAAGTATTTAATCTTAAATGACCTACCTAATAACTCCAGGGATTATTGCCTCCATTGTTTTGCATACCGAATGCAAGTTCTACTAATTGTGCCATACTTAAATAGTTTTTTTTTCAATATCTCCTTGCTTAACGAAAAGAAACAATTAGAAATTAGCTGTTTGCTGGCAAATACCAGAGTCGAGGTAAGTTCTTGCAGTGTAGCAAACGACGCCTCCAATACCAGTCGAGGAAAAACGCGGCAAGTGCTTTTAAAGGCGTGCCCCTCAAAAAAAAAATGACACTGAAAGTCGCGGAGGATGAGCAGGTAATAAATAGTAAGCTACCCCACCTCAGCTCAAGCAAAACATCTTGCCATTTAGGAACGTACTTCTCTTTCGTCTTTATTTCGTCTCTACCCTTAACGACCCGGATGTAGGCAAGAAGGATATCATAGACAAAGTGGACTGTTAGTACATAATCATAGGCAATGAAGTGGGTGACAACGGAACACCACATCTACAAGGATATGTATAATATAAAACAACAACAAACGTCGCAAAATTATTCCTCGAGCGCACATTGAAGTAGCTAAAGGATCAGCTAAATAAACTATGACTATTGCTCTAAAGATGGAAACTTTGAAAACAACGGAACTGTACCTAAAATGATTTTGTAAGTATTTCAATCACTTATAAAAGGGTAAATATCGATTTATTAGTCATAAAAATTGGGTCAATCGCTATCATGGACATCGCTAATAGATTCTTTAAATTCAACATTTGTGGAAGACGTCACTTCCAGTACGGAATGCATTATTGTTCCAGCGGAAGTGAAATCGGTAAATGATTGTCATGAATAGCGATTCGTACAGAGCCGGAGTTATGATTCGGCCAGTAATCATGGAAGATTTTGTCATTACAGCTGTTGTAAAAAAGGCTTTGAATATGATGATCATATCATTGAAAGTTGGCGCCAAGTTCATCAATTGGCAAATTGAAAGCTATCGATTACATTTGTAACGTTTCGTTTTTCTGTTGAATAATTGGGATGACTTATATAGAAAACGTGTAGAGGATAATGCGAAATGCGAGAACATGGACAATCTAAAAAGCACAAGCAAAACGGTTTATATCAGCGATCTCCGAAAAACGGCAGGGCAGGCCGATTCAGTGCTCAGCGTAAGGATGTTTTCGCCCCACAAAACGCACACACAGTAGGATCGATAGGACAACCAGGACAAGATTAATATCATTCTAAAGATGGAACATTTGAGCAGCTAAACACATGTTTACCGCCGTCTGTTTGTAAGTATTTTTGCATTCGTCAGATACGTGACCGGAATATAACCTAACAAGCTGATGACTTGTTATTGAAGCGCTCTCTTATATACTCAGGCGGGTGGATCGATATTTCTCCATTTCTTCTTTCATCTACCAAGTTATCATAGTATACCATCGATTGTCGACCGTGGTCTGTCTTTCAAATATATTTTCTTTTAGTATATTCACCAATCCGTGGCTTTGATAAGAGCTAGATATGCATCTTTCCTATTTAAGTTGGACAACAGTGGTAGCGGAAACCAATGATACAATATTCCATTTGCAACAACAGTCAATTTATATGACCATCAATCTAGGACCACAACATGACCTTACCCCCGGCGGAGAAAAGCAAGCGCATAGTTTATCAATACTTTTAGTTTAGTCAGGTCTTATTCGTGAATGCTGCCATTCATGCCACAAGGTCTCACATATCATTCGTTTCACTGATTAGGAATACATTGGTGTTTGATAAACAATCCAATCACACGTGGTAGAGGTTGAGCTGAAAGTCCCAAACATAACATAATAATGACGCGGAAGATTTTATCAAGACCTCAAAAACCTCGAATTGTTTAATGTGCTTGCTCCTATTTAGCGTGACGTCACACAGCTGTGGTAGAGGCAGCAATGCTGATATTATCAGCCGACTGCCTTGTTACTTAATGTCGTTTATAGATGTCTAGATTAAAGACCGAACACCCTTGAGGTAAAATCTCATGTGAGCAACTTGTGCGCGGGTAGTGTATTTCACACCGAATCGCAATTATTTACAACTACCATATCACAATATTTTATACATACCGTGGCTGTATTACGGCATGCTGTGAATCAATCCGTGAGATATCCATGCTTTGCACCATAGTCATTATCTCGTACCTTGAACTGGTTGATACGTTGAGCATGATTATCATAAGCTGCATGTTTTTTTCGGAGCTTGTGACTTAATATGACCATCAATATTCATCTCAATTTAAGTTATTTTGAAATCACGAACAGCAAGCGCAAAGTTTATCAATACTTTTAAATAGAGGTCTTATTACGTGAATGCTGCATTCATGCCACA
The DNA here is from genome assembly GCA_034190875.2 of Urechis unicinctus. NCBI lineage: Eukaryota > Metazoa > Annelida > Polychaeta > Xenopneusta > Urechidae > Urechis > Urechis unicinctus. Next base: position 815,319 of record CM067345.1, read on the forward strand.
TTCAGAAATCATCCTGTTTTCACTGATTACGGTTGCGATTTTGTTTGATAAACAATCCAATCAAATGGTAGAGGTTGAGCTGAAAGTCCCGGCTTAACAATAATGATGCGAAGATTTTAAAGGCATGCACCATCATGCCTCGATTTGTTCTTATCACACGGCCAGTGCCTGCTCCTATCTAGATTGACGTCACACTGCTGTTTGAGGCGCATTACTGATATCACACCGGCTGCCTTACTTATGTTGTGATAGAAACTAGTTTACTCTAATCCGACAAGAAATATTCGGGCCAGTTTATGTGTTACAACGAGAAGTTTTACACCCGAATCGCATTATTTACACTACCATATCACAATATTTTATACATACTATTCTGTATTACGGCATGCTGTGAATCAATCCGTTAGATATCCATGCTTTACACCATAGTTCATTATCTCGTACCTTGAACTGGTTGATACGTTGAGCATGATTATCATAAGCTGCATGTTATGCGGAGCTCGTGACTTATTTTGCTGTCATATTCATCTAATTTAAGCTCAACTTACAGTGCGAGATTGGAAATTTCCAATTGTCTGAACCTCACAGACGATTTCTGGTAGCGGGCGATAATGATGTATACAGCTTAGAAGTGGCTATAGCAACATTTCGCTCGAATGCTCTTAAAACCGGCCATACAAACATGCCGGTATATATGCAACAATGAAAAGCAGATATCCAATATCCCGAATAATCTGCCATTGGTCCTTGAACTATATATTGCCCTTAGGTTCGTTGATGTGCATATAAAGTTCGCTTTATTTGACTTCCCCTCCGGTACTGATGATCAATGGTTTCGGATGTAGTTTTCGGGAAATTGCAAAAGTATAATTAATCAGAACAGATTGCGTTATTTTGGTGATTGTTTATTGAAGCTGAACTGGTGTATTTTGAAGCCTTTGATACAGAGATACGATTTGGGGAATTAATTTATAGTTTCATCAGGTGAAATGCGCCATATTATGTCATGGGTAAAGTTTCACTGGACTATCAACAAATAGTCAAGGACCCTAGCCCCTCGGCTGCGGGCCCTGTTAATGATATACAATACTCGCGCCAAGGGTCTAGGCTAAAAATATCTCTTTAACCGGACTAGCTTCCCAGATTTGGGATGCTCCAATCAGAAGCATCACATGATCTGAAGTATTAGCTGTTGCGTAACCATTAAAATGACTCCAACGGAATCCCCTCGATTACGCGCAAAGGTAGCATGGCGTGGTATTGAAAGACTTTTAAAAGGATTGTGCGCTCTGCTGCTTGATGGGTCATGACTGTTTAGTGAATGTGCCTGCTGGGGCGGGGAAACATATTGCTATATGTTGTAAGCTACTGCTCTCGATGCAATGCTTGGAATGGGATAGGGTTCGACACCAATGGTTGTCTGCTTGCCTGGGACAAGTGATTGGTACCATCGGACAAGTGACTTGCCTAGTCAACTTGCCCAACGGGAAGAGTGAGTTTTATGAATCGGGCACGCATTCTGCAAAACCCCGATTTGTTGTTTCATGCTGAGCGGC
>CM067345.1:821874-882657 GCA_034190875.2 Urechis unicinctus
TATATCTCTCTCTCTCTATATATATATATATATATCTATATATCTCTCTATATATATCTATATGCATCTATCTCTATATATATATATATATATATATATGTTTGTGTGTGTCTGTGTGTATATGTGTGTGTGCATGTGTGTAAGCGTGTGATCAATTACTGTGGCCATATAACGTCGTTGCTATAGCACGAATGGTGTGGTTGATGACGATAAGTAGGTGCTATGAGGCAATGTTTTAGAGACGCAATACGTGTCAACCTCCTGAAACTGTACTCCCAACCCGGTTTAATCATCATTTTCTTTATGTATTTTGGTTTTATGGTGCAAAGATAATACATGTTTATGTATAAAACTACAACATACCAAGGGATTTCCATATCGTTCAAATTCGTGGATGACTTGGAAAGGGCACCGTTCTAGCCTATCAGCTTCATACGATGCCGTCTATTTCTGAAAAGGTCATCCGATAGCTATTCTATTCATGTTAGCAATGGAAATATTTTCTGGCGATGATGGTTTTAGCAGACAATTCCACACAGAGTAATATAATTTAAACCTCTCTAGAGATGCACAGTGAACTCGTGCATCTTTCATGATGAACGTTTGATATGTTGTCGGCAGTCAAGTAATGGTATACTTGTGGTCCTGTGTAAACAACGGGATGATGTCACGACTGTGATGAGGGTTATTTGTTAAGCGGAAAGCTCCCCACCCCACCAAAACTTGTTGACTCAAGTGAGGGGTACCTATTGACTGTTGACCAAATGTGCTATCAATTCGTTTGGCAATGAATACCTAGTGCTGGAAGACATTGCTGAGAGTATTGCAGTACACTTTTTGTATGATATTAATTTCCATTAGCGTCGCCCCATGTAAAGTACGTTTAATGACTTGTATGTATCCATTTGTCCTATTAACCATAGCATATGACAACTCGACTGTCGCATTGACCTTTGATGACACGATACTACAAATGTCATTGTGATTGGGTGACCGCTCCCGCCCATATTATTTCCAATGTCACAATTTGTAACGGTGATAAACAGCAGACGTTGGTAAAGATTTGGATGTGTCTTTATAAATGAATATTAAGATCTGCTCAGACATTTCTAAGCAGCAATAGTTGCGAGACATGGAACATCAAATCAGTTGTAGCAATCTTATTCTGGTACAATTCACCTCGCTTCAAACTTCGACGCTGAACATACTAGTCTAGCAGCACACCGGTATTAGGGAATATAACCTCAGTCAATTAAATACCTCCTCCCAAAAATATCCCAGTGAATTTCTAGCATCAAGGGACTTTGTTTATCCTAAATGGCAGTACCAATGGACTAATGAACACACTTGTTTCGGCGAAAACCGTAAGCTGCAACATGTTATTTGCGAGTATAAATATCCCTTCCCTCATGGTCATTATGCTCATTCTCCCTCTACAGATACATTTGCATACATACATTGTTCTACATGCTATCGTCATCGTCGTGAAAAATGCGTCTAGGTCTCACAATTACCGGAGTAGTAATGTCTACATTTTGTGCAAAAATGCGAATCCTGTATAAATACATAACAAGTTTGTTTAGTCACATACCAACCGGTATTTATGTATTACACTTTATCATGGCTGTAGTGCTTAATTGTGCAGGTACAGATAGTTAAGTCATCTAATTAATGCTGTATGTATCAGAGGGGTGGTAGAATTATGTAGTCCCCATGTTAATGGCAAATGATCTTAGTTTGGTTTGTTGGTCAATCGCTTCTAACCCCCAGTTATGTTGTTCACATTTTCTGTGGTTTTATAATTTAAGTTGCTTTCGCATATTCCATATTCTGACCTATTCTGGGATAATAAGCTGGGCCAATTAGGGTTTATGGCATGTGTTGATACCTTATGTGTGAGGCATTACTTTTTGTATTATTTCTATTCGTCACCCTTTCTCCAACAGAATCAGCACCAGTCTATATCCGTTGCAGTCGTTCCTAATTGAGAATCCACTATCGTACTGCCCTTTGTCAAATATGCGAGAATGTGACACCACTAAATATCTGACTGGTCATAATGAGTTTTCTGAAGCAGAGAGTCAACATTCATATTATTTACTGATGCTCAAACGGCGACATCAGCAAGTCCATATGCTAACTCTTCTACAGAATGGTCACTAATCCTATGCCAATAATGGTCGTATCACTGCTCACTGTAATAATATTCTATGCAGGCAAGATATATATCAATAAATATTTGTTCCAAGTATATATATATATTTAACCGCATTTGAATTGATTGTGTGCATTTCTGTGTGTGAAAAACAACATCTACCGCCCTCAAATATGTTTTCCCCACCCTGCTCCAACCGACAAATATGACATAGCCATTTTCCATCCACCAGCTACGTTGATATCGTTGTCCTGGAATGTGACATCTTTATTTAGTTACAGAATTGCTTAAGAGATGATGTGCATGGTATGATATCTAGGATGAAAAGAAACTCTTGTGTAAAAGCAGGTAATTACGGAACCCATCGCATTTTGCCTCTTATCTAACAAACTAGACGAAGTCATCATAGAAAAATTGATATCATGTGCGATTATAACAGAATGCACCATTTGCTTAATATTAGAAAGCGAAATAGATAATACAATCGACGTACTCACATCGCAAAAGTGCCTCACAATATGTAGAGACAGGCAGAACCACACATTACCCTAACCATTACACACGTGCTCATACGTTCACTCACATACACGGCGCCTATATACGTAAGTTACACATATCTATGATATAATTGAAAACCTCTATGAACATGTTAGGTTTTGATGTTCTCTTACGCTGCAACAATCCTTCAAAAATAAGTGAAAGTCTGTGTTACTACCCGGCCACATGGTAGAAGCTGTCGCGTCGTGTCCTTGCTATGATTCATCATAACACGCCAATTGTTGGTATGTCGTCTTGATCTGACTACAAATACATTCACACAGATATTCACATTAAAAACACATAATCGAAGACGCTTTGCAAAGAAACAGTTGTAGTATTCTATTGATACTGATCGTATATTGTAGTACACTTTTGACACTGATCTGATCGTATATTGTAGTGCACTATTGACACTGATCGTATATTGTAGTACACTATTGACACTAGTACACTGAATATACTAACACTATGACACTGATCGTATATTGTAGAACACTATTGACACTGATCGTATATTTTAGTACACTATTGACACTGATCGTATATTGTAGTACACTATTGACACTGATCGTATATTGTAGTACACTATTGACACTGATCGTATATTGTAGTGCACTATTGACACTGATCGTATACTGTAGTACACTATTGACACTGATCGTATAATGACGATTGGGACAATTGCATCAAGCCTATATTTATGCATCAGGCATTTCCACTACATATATAGTTTAATTGGTGCACATATATCAGCGGCTTTTTGGTAATCTCACATGTTCTTGAGTTAACATAGCATGAAGTTGGGCGGCATACACTGGTCGTATGGTCCTTGTCGAACCACAAATACCCCTGTATGTACATGGGGTTAAAGCCAGCAACTTTTAATCTGCGTTGGCCATAATTCAGGATAATCATTCTTGAAGGCGATAAAATGAAACAGAACATCAGCAAATGGCGGGTGTTACCGATGCTGCTCACATAATGGAGATTTACGAAACCACACAAGCAAAGGCTCAGAGCAATATGTAGAAGGACATGTCAAATGCGCTATCTTGTGACCACGAGGATCACCCAAACAATGCATTTGCTGAGGCATGCCCTTTATTTGTGTACATTGATCCATCGCAGTTAGCTCCTTGATTTTTCTGCTGTGTGCATTTGTTTGCTCCTCACTTGATAAGCCTCCATTGACAAGGACAGAACAATTTTAGTCAGCAAACGACTTGGGCTCAAGTTAAAACAAGCAGAAAATTTATCCATCAAATGAAAGTGCTCGTGCATATGTATACCTGTTGATTACAAACCCATGTATGTAAAACGCGCTGGTTCATAACATGGCTGATATCATTGTAAGTAGATAGGCCATATGCAACTAATGGCAAATCTTTTTTTCTTTCGTTTAGATATGGATTATGTGTCAATATCGTGTTTTATGGTGTTAATCTTTTGTCCACTTGAGAAAAACTCCCACGTCGACCATGTAATTATTCCATAAGTGAGCATTACTATACATGGCTATTGATTGCATTACTTGATTCACCTGTCTATTGTTACAAAAAAAAGATACTGATGGCAGTACCACTCCCTTATTGGCTAGTGTTACGAGCGAAGGCGGTTTTCTGGTCCGAGGATTGACAATACTTAAGTCAGGGTAGTCCCTCATAAGTAATTCTCCTCCAACAAACTCGAACTTTGAATAATCGCGTTCGATGGTTAGTGAATCGCCTTCTTCAGCTGAAGCATTGTTATAGTCATTGACGGCGCTGATAAGAACCTCTTTTCGCCGTCCAGCTCAATGACCCCTGTTTCTCACTCGCATTGCCTCAGGCTGCTGTTGGCTGTCATGGTTAAATGCTGGGTTTGCAAAGTCCATTTTGCATGTGACTGTATCAAAGATACACTCGCTACAATTCAACTGTCAACATGACTTGTCAATACGACCAAAGCTTATTCCAACTCACATCCTATGCGAGCCCCTCTGGGTAAGCGGCATGTAGCAGTCTGTATAGTTAATACTAACTACCCAAGCTTTATCGACCAGAACCAACAACTGCTGGTCCGCTTTACCAATCTTGGTGCCGACGATGTCATTGTCTCTGTGAAGAGGTCGCTGGTCGCTTTACAATCATGCTGACCTCGACGCCAACAGCAGCGCTGATCAAAACCTGGGGTGCGCCGTGATTAAGAAAATGACAATGAAAATGTCGGGCAATTACTACTGTTACTGAGGTAGAGGACAAGGCCCTGGCCGAAGCCTGTTCCAGACGGTTCTATGTTCCACTGGACTTTGAGCGGCACATGACCTTACACCAGGGGCTTTATAACAGACTGGAATACAAGCTCACGTTCAACTGCAGTCGTATGATTCATGCCACGGGTGATGCCAGCTACACAATTGAAAACTCCCTGTAGTATGACATTGTCACCCAGCAGTATACAGGTCGGTTTGCAATTTTTTATCACCACTATCCCTACAAGACGTCTGAGTAGACGTCCTACGATGTTCGATCGCAACGCAAAGCACAATTTAAACCAGATACATCGAACGTATAAAACCTAGCGAGTTATTTGGTTTCATCGCATGTTTTGATAGTAATGAACAATTTGCACCTATAATCACGAGTGGATGTATTCAGCTGACATGGACTACCATTACGATTGCAGTCGTGGTGGCATCATCGGTAACCTCATCTCGACTTATTTATCATAAAACGAGGCGGTGGTAGATGCGCGCAGGCGCAGTCCGACCTATTTCAAAAATGGCAGTTCAAAAAGCATGGTGCGCACCTAGAGAACGGAGAGCAAGCAAATACCATGTGACCTTATACTTACCAAAATGGTAGACATCGCATGTGGATTTCTCGGAAATCTATATCAAATGGCATTTCCTAAAGAACGATCGGGGTAAGCTTTTTGTCCGTTTCTCTATATTTTTTTCACAGGCTCTTGATGCATGCTGTTCTAAATCTCCCGTGACATTCACATTGCCCATTCGCATGAAAATTGAAGATTCAGAACGGTATATACGAATATCCCCGTTCCACCGGGGCTATATCACTGATCACCGCATGCTCCGCCACGGGAAGCATACAATAAGGGTGATACACTGTTGAACCAATTATTTCAAAAGGCGTTCCGACAACTGGATATTATATATCAATTCAATCAAGGTTGTGTTGTACAGAAATAATATACAATGCTATGCATAGCGTAAGTTATGCATTCATGAGCTTATGCTTTCCTGACCCTATATAGCCATGCAAACTCAATCACTGAAGTAGGATGTCTATGCGATATCATTAAGCTATTCACCATCAGATAAATATGGGCCATTGAGTTCTATTTTGGTAAAATAGCCGCCGATGAAATGTATGATATGCGAATGGGTGGTAATCATGTATACGGTCGTCGGGATTGCCAATTTTTTTCTATTAGTGAGAATACTTATTCACGGAGATTGTGACGACTATTTGATCGTGTTTAACGATGATGTTACTGCAATAATGGGTCATCGACATAATGTATTATGTATCCTCATCGCTTGATGGACAGATCGATCACAATAAAGCCCCAAACATTAATTATCTCTGGTGTAGTTTTTACAGCCGCTATGCTATCATTGTCAACAATGCATTATCTAATAATCAGTATTCTGTCCACTGACACAACAGCACACATTGTAGACGCATCTGATTTCTGTGGTCCATTTGCATTTGACATTTTCAAATGTTCTACTTTTGTATAGAATTGTTTTTGGAAAATAGTCACTATGAGACCAACAACTCAGTCATTTGAATTACGGAATATCTTTGTGCAATGTCTTAAACGATTCCATTCTCTGTTAACTGGATACAACGTTTTAATTGCGTGAATGTGGAACTAAAACCGAAGAAGGGGTATCATATTGTACCATGTAACGTGCGATAGTATGAGGAGTTTGTTAAATTGCAGGGAAAATAGCAGCTATGGGGCAATATCTTCGTCTCTCTACCTTTTAAATCTCACTTTGATCACTTGGTTGATATCACTCGCTCGGTGTAGGCCAGCAAATGTTCATTGTGATCATTGTTTCAATTTGAACAAACAATACAGGACCGTTCTACATGCCTGTTTAAGTTTAACATGAGTGAACTGATTACTGTACAGTCTGAATAAGGGATCGAGACTACATTTTTAGTATACGAAAGACTCGTTTAGATATAATGCGACATAAGTGAAAACGAAAATCTCTATTACAGCTAACTCCACATAGGTGTATACAGTAATCCCAATTATAGACAGATTGTCACGAGGTATCAATATAACACATTGGCAGCGAGCATGACAGGTTTCCCAATACCCCAGATCACGGCAAGCCCTCAAGGAGTGTCTGCCGAGGTTCGTATCTATAATGAAACTTTGGGCAGATTGCGGGCAGCACTTCCATGCAGAAGGAAGCTTATGACCAATGAGGAGGATGACAAAGACGAGATCTTGAATGTAATCAAAGCAGGGAATGAAGGCCTCCCACTCAACGAACCGAGTTTGAGGTCGATGGCGCTGTTATGGTGTATTCTACATGGAAGAATCCCGACGTGAATGGCTCTCTGGACGACGTAAGGATGACAAAGATCCACCAGGCCCTGCCTGATGGCGAGTACCTCTTGAGGATCAAGTTTCTTTGCAAGCGAGCTGAAGGGGACTGGGTCGTGGGGGACCCGGTCCGGGCTGAGAGAAAGAAGGGCCAACGCTTTGAAATCACTCACTTTACCAAAGCTAACCTACTGGTTGGCATCGACAAGTTTTACCAGAACACATACCCTGTCTCAGTGATGTATGACCTTTATCCCATTTGCAAGCAACGCTAATCTTAGCTGCTTCGCCAGGAGGGTCATCTTTGAAGGTGCTCTCAGTTGCCACGTGCTTACTGAGGCCTGTAAGATAGAGAATACATAAGTGGGAAGAGAGCGTCCTTAGACCAGGCGCATCTGTTCACGACATTGTACACCTCGAGAAGAATATAAAATGTGCCATTATCTTGAATGACATAGCGGGTTAGGACAAACATATCAGTGGGAGATATTGTGGCAGGAACTGGCATATAGAGCTCATCGCCCACTATGGCCATGCCTGGTCAAAGGACCTACAAATCCACAAATCGAGGAAGGTTCAAATGTTTGTAGGGAGGCATCTGTTAGGCCATTCGACAGGGTTGCGGTAGCAAACAGTTCAACCTGAACTGTGTTTGTATTCTAGGACAACCAAAACTACAGAACACAGGAGCACTATGAGAACCTGCAAGAGTTCTGCACTCCGGTGGCTGATGTGGCCCTAGCCGACAGGGATTTTGGAATCAATCACGTGGGAAGCATTGTGGCTAAGATGAATAAAACCAGCTGGACGCCCACCCAAGTCAGCCTCCCGATTGACTTTCAGAAAGCCAGCGTCAGACACGGGCACGGTGGGCTGTAGAACTCCATGCGCTACAACATGAAGGACGTTTGCAGCATCGATATTATGCAAGGCCAAGGCTTGGCCTTCGATGATGATCTCGTATGAGCTAGCCTGAGAAAGTGGGGGTGGGGGGGGGGAGGCAGGTGTGCTGCTGCTGTCCACTATCCTTATGGCACTAACTGTCATTGCGTTTGAGATAGCTGCTGTGGCTAGTGTGGTTCTATCATTGCCCAGAACATTCATAAGCCGCAGGCGTTTAGTGAAAGCAAAAAACCATGACGAGTCCTAGCTGACAGCAAAAATGAATATGATTAATACCCACGTCTCTGGTGGTGCTGGCTGATGGCAAGATATCAGGCGACGAATTGTGGACGAAGTTGCTAAGCAGAGTCTTATGAAAAAACAGATCCAGACTAAAAAAAAACAAGGCCCATGCCACAGCAGCCATTGATGGTGAGAGAAAAAACTCGCCAATTTCATAAAAAAAAATTAACACCGCCTACACAGTAATCTAAAGCGAGGATGAGCCGCCAGATTACATCCCATAGATTGTGCTAGAAAGTGTAAAAGCCCCCTGGTGTGACGACTGCTTACCAGTCACGGCAGGACACAAGGACCCCGGAATTAAATGCACCCCTGCAACCAACCTCCACTGATGAGTGGGTTGTCTGATATATACCTCACATTGCCTACCCCCAGACCTCCACACAAATAACTTAAAAGCTGGGAAGTGGGCTGATTTAGTTAGGTCAGACCTATCCCCCTCCACTCAACTAACCAAATAACTGGGAAGGGGTGATATAGTATAGGCATTAAGTAGTATATTGTGTAAAAGCCCTGGACAACCCTTACACGATACACACATACAGAGAGTTCAACAACTTGTAGGCCGCCTGTGACATAGCAAAGTACAATATCCATGTGACAGCTCTGCTCAACGTCATATACCTGGCGGTACAATTTTAAATAAAATGGTATGTTGTAATTGCTGCTTGTTGATAGTGGGGCCGTTATTGTGTTGGTCATACAACGCTGAATATACAATTCTTTTTCGGCGTTGACAGTGACAAGAAAAACTACGGAGAATCAAAGTTCTACCACCGACAAAACGCCATCCCCTTATCCTGAAGCTCATTGGGTACATAGAGATGTGAAACAAGGTCTAAATCGTTTGCGAATTGCGTGAGCCTTCAATTAAGAGCCTTTTAAAAACCGGCAAACATGGATTTTACATGACCATCATGGATGACTTAGATCGTATGTTAAAATGAGCAACTAATAAAATGCAATATTTTCAATATCTTCACACGCTTTAATTGGTATTTTTTTACCAAACAGAGAGCTATTAACAACAATCTTTATTGTTTAGACTACAATTAAACACATAAAGAATAGTGAAACAAATTACAAGAGGGAATCGTGCTGATTTTATGTAAATGCCAATAGCATTATCAAGGGTGCCAAAAGGTTTGACTGCTAAAATTCAATCATCTCACACACACACACTTAGCATAGGTTAATAAACTGGGCTTGATAAATCTAATTTATGCATCTGAATTATTGCAGGTGTGTGCCGTGTTGCCAAGAACACTACGTGAACTTTTGTTCCACCCTCTCTCTAGTCATGTTTTTATATATTTGCGTTGATAATACATAATAGGCGGTAAATCATTTGCTGCAAGATATATTCCATAATCTAGCGAACGTACAAATCTTGGAGAGGTGGCACGTTGAATCAGATTACCGCTTGGGTATTTGCATGCCCTTTGATATAGCGAAACGTGGCTCCGTTCAATATCAACCTATGGTGAAAATCAAGATCGGGTTGATAGTTGAAGAAATTCCCTATAACCCATGCTTTCTGTTTTCCGTGAATGCTATTGAAGTATAAACGTGTTCTTTTTATTTGATATTTTTATACAGATGCGCTTGGGTGAAAAACCTTCAGGTAAGGGATGGTACGAGCACAACAAGAGCGTTTTGCAATATGTTGGATATTGCATACTGAATGAGAGTCGCTTGCTGAAACAACTTGATGTGGTTTCCTTCATGATTCTAAGATTAGCTACAGCGTTATCACAAGAAACGCTCCATAGTAACTATATTTAGGAGGCAAGAAACTGGATAGCTGAATAATCCTTGCTTCTATAGAACTGTATACACCATATCGCACCTCAATGAGAAACAAAGCTGTCAACAATCTTCTATGTCATGGATCTAGCAGACGACAAAATATTGCGATTCCCCGGCGATATATTACAATTATTTGCCGATTTACTGTGTGGGTTCAAATCGTAAGAAAGTTCCAATAGACAAAGACTATGGACGATAACTATTGCTATTTTGTAAGCAGGGTTCCAATGTAGAAGCACGTTGATATGCGCAATGTGTGCAGTGTAACAAAGGTCAACAAATCTTTGAAATATCGTAAAGTCGTTAATAGCTTATAATTTGCTACTAGAGTGTGCGGTTAAGTGTTTCCCTCTTTCGACTGTTGTTGTTGATGATAATCCTATAGACGTGAGTATGCTGAGGTCGACGCTCAAATGTAACTGAAACCTTGCAACATGGTAAAATAACGTGATCGAACTCATCTGACATAACAGTAGTGTTTATAATCCGGCAAAATTAGAATATAACGTGATCGAACTCATCCAACAGAGCAATACTATATATTAACGCCATACGAAATTGTCGATGCAAAGTGTGATCGTGTGATTTACATGACGTGATTAATGATACATTACGTTTAATGAGTGTTGCGTATCTCTTGCGTCTGATGCGTTTGGGCATTCAGCAACTACTATCAGCAACGCGATCACAAATAACAGGCATATTGCTAGTAGTTATGATAAAATCACAAAATTATGTGCTACTTTGTTAAAGATATCTTTCATGATCGATAAAACACAAAAAATGCCTTTTTTTGTTATTGAATCCATCGACGTAGTGTGGGACGCATTTGCCATGGAGAATTCTTATGAGTTTAAGCATCACTTGACATTCTTGAACGTCAAAATAATTTGAAATGTTAGAGACACCATGTCCCCACGCAATATATTTTTCCATATTTTTTCATCGAGATTATATATCTCCGTTCTTTTAGAATTCAATGGAACTGTTTTTTAATACCGTTTATGAAAACGCCCACTTCGTGCTAATACATTCCTGTCGAATCATGTATTTTTAGCTACTGCTTGATATAGATAACTATGGCTGAACATTGACCGACATTAGGATTCTCGTTAAGTGAATAGTCTTGTTGGAACGCCTTACAAAGTTAAATGGTTCATTGGGTAATGATCTACATCGTAGAAACAAATGTGCAGATCGAAAGTGTTTTTAATAATTTACCATCTGTCTAATATTGGTACCATATGGCACATGATGCAAGCTATTGTTAAATACATATGTATCGTATCATTGAATAAATACTTATAAGACACTAAATATGTAATGATCTACATCGTACACAAGCAGCTACTAGCTCGAAACAATGTGCAGATTATCACATCTGAAAGTGCATGTGTAATAATCAATCGGGACAGGTTAATTGACAACTTACCAAAGTTATTTAGGTAACAGCTGCATTTATTGATACAGCATTACGACTATATCACATTAATTTGCCGAATACACGGAATTCAAGACAAAGGCGTCGAATATAAATGTCATAAGGACCATGGTGCCATGACCCAAACTATAACTGGTGAAGTACATGTTGGAATTTTATGCTGGCTGATTACTTGATTATATGTTTATGAATAGGCGTCAATAGGATTTTAAGAATCCATTCTAGTGTGTCATCTACTTGCCAGGAAGGGGCAAATGTGATGAAAAATCTTGTTTCGTGTGCATGGGATGGAGTTGACAAACGTAGCATATATCACTCAGATTGTTGAGATATCAGAACAATGGGGCATTGAGTAAAAAATCAAGGCTAAACTGGTAACTGCCTTGAACCCTGCTCACATGTAGCCAATAGCATTGCTAATCTATGCCCGCTTGAGTGGAAATCAATCCAATATTCAGCCAAATCCTTGAACGGCAACTCAGTATTTGGAATGGCTGCTGCCGGCCGATCCTTCGGCAGACATCCTTGCAAGTAGATTCATGTATTTCCGCTTTCGGCTTTTTATCATGTTGTCATTGATCCATGATTTCCCGAACACCATTTGTTAGCTCTTGGGGTTGGAGACTATACATCGTCTAATACTATTTGCAAATTTTCGTCACTTCGGATTCACCGTATATTAAGGCACATGCATGTGGAACATGTGTATTGGATTTGCCGAGTCGGCTTGTCATAACGCGTACACAGAGCAGCATTTGTTTCGGCCAGGTGAACACTCCACGTAAAGAATGCTATTGTGCGAAACAAAACCACAAGGTGACTATTATCGTCCGTTAATATCAATTTTCAGCTGTCAGTACGATTTATATAAAGAGTGTATTTTTCGGAAATATATCAGTTCGATTGGCTTGGTGATCGCCTATCAAATAGTGTATTGCTTCGCTAAGAGTGTTCGCTAATTAAAGTACACTTGTTAGCAATCGTTAGGAGGCGCCACCGTGAAATAAACAAAGCACATGAGATTACTGGACTGACGACACTGCGATTGATGAGAGGGGGGGGGGGGGGGAATGACGTTTCGCAGAGCCTTTCCGCTGTCAAAACACGTCGGACACAGACTTTATATATCAACTACGATATGAAATAAAATGTCAGCTTGATAAATTGCCCGGGTAGACCTATCGAAAACAGTCCGTCTGTCACAGCATCCGCGCCATTTACTATTACTCGATCTTTAATGTCCGCGCTGTAGATGGTGATATTATATTGTCAACAACCTTTGGAGCGAGGGAAATGTCCGGGGGTAGACTTCAACATCAGGGACATGTGAAGATCTCGAGCATGGAGTTTGTAGCTCCTCCAAGCTGTGTGGGGATTATAAAATCACACAAAATACAATGTCGTCAGCTGGCATGAAATCAACAAAAGCACACGGTTTTGTTAATCCTACGCCGGGTCGGCAAAAGAAGTATTCATCTGACCCGAGGCTTGCACGGCTTGTTTTCAGTGAATTACGTTTTTTTAAGGTACGCCATGACAAAGCAACGCACGGCGCCTAACAAGTGGCGTCTTCACAGACTGAGACTTGAATGAGCGCTCTCAGCGAAGCTATATACTCTTTGCGCCTATTGAGTTGCTTTCATGGCGGCCTTTTTGATTAACCCGCCAGTGCCACATTGGCCTTTAAGTGAAACATGTTGATTGCAAGCCTGGTTCATAAGCGGCAGTCCCAACAGCGAACATTCACAGTGTGAAAAGGCAGATGCTTTTGATTACGTTTTTGCCTTCCGTCTTAAAGTGATTGATTTCCCCGAATACAGTTGAGGAAGAGATTTGCTTAAAGTGACTGCAAGAGATGGAGTGACTGCAATTGCGCGGTAATGGATTGTTATGTCTAGTGTGATGTATATTGATTGGTTGTAGACAGAACCAAAAGCTGCTTACTACATAATACTATGACCGATACTGTTCATATTTGTTGCCCTCCACACCCATGATATCTTTAGCCATGTGATATTAGACCATACGGCAATCTGAAAATGTTTCCATATGTTACATGAAATAAATAATAATTCGAAAGGAGAAGCCATTTATGATATATGTGCCATTCGCTAAGGATGTATTTTCGAATGCTCAATTATTTGTAAATCAACCTGTAAATACTTATTTCTTGCACGCACCAGAGTCAAACAGAGTCGCTGTACAGAGCTCGACTGCCAATGAGGGGTATGGGCAACAATGAGAACACTGCTATCCTTTATCCTTCATATGACCTGTACAATTTGAAGACTGGTAGTGTATGCGTTTGAGATAATATCTGGGTTTGTTGATGCAGCACGGTGCGCGATTGGACTTCAGCCAGAAATCTCACTGAACCCAGTAACAACTCGTGCAAATATCAGCTTAAAAAGATGCGCTGCATCTTTGTGAATTGTACACACCGTTTTATAGGGACTACCGAAGCCTTATGCGGGAAAAACGGACTACTGTAAGTTCTTCCTCCTGAAGCACATGCAATTCAGCTTACTTTAAGCATTGATGCAGAATGTCAAACATTGGCCCCGCCATCCCGACAGACATATACCACCCTGGCCGGCACTAACAATCATCACGCAATTCAACCCGGCTCATGTGAAAACATATTATGCCTTACAACACTCAAATGTTTGATATAACTTCCACCTTAAGAGCATGTACATAGAGGTCAAAGTGCAACCACTTTGTCCCTTTTTATCTTGTCCCCACAGCAAAACGCCAAACGTTATGAATCACCATGCTCACTTGACGGCACCACCAACTGATCATCACATGCTGCATGCACATTCTGTTTATTTATTAAGAGCAGAGCTGTCACATGGATATTGTCCTTTGCTAGGTCCCAGGCGGGCTACAATTTGTTGAACTTTCTGTATGTGTGTATTGTGTAAGGTTTGTCCAGGGCTTTTACACAATATACATCTACTACCTAATGCCTATACTATATCACCCCTTCCCAGGTATTTGGTTAGTTGTGTGGAGGGGGATAGGTCTGAACTAACTAAATCTCCCCACTTCCCAGCTATTAAGTTAGTTGCTTGGAGGTCTGGGGGTAGGCAATGTGAGGTACATATCGATTGAGTAGTTCAAAATATTTCGTTGAACTAAAATCATTTAATCAGTAGACGGAAATTAGTATTACTCCATCTAGACCATTTTATCGCCAACATACACTGTAAAATCAACAAATGAGAGGCGTCGAACTGTCTTTCTCATTTTTTCTTTGGTGATGGATGTCTTAGAATTATGAACAATACTATTAGAGAAGAAAACAACAAATGTTTTCCATGATGAAGATGAATTAAGAAAACAACTTGGACAAAAATAAAGCAAGGTGCCTTTTAGCAAATAATTGGCTGCAACAAAACGTGTTTTAAATCATAATACGAATTCCACGAAGATGACATGCTAACCGTCGGCAGCACTTCCATGAAAGACAAAATCCAAATCACGTCATATATAAGACAAAATTACAGCTGTTGGAGATCTTAAGAAACGTTTATTGTATTGTTAAAAGAGATGAGAATCCATAGTTCATTTGAATTAAATGGCTGCTATTTTATTCTGGACGTTAACAATTTAACGAGTAAAGATCTTCTGATGAATCAATATTACAATTTTGCGTGTGCTGTCCAAAAGTAATGATTTTTGTGCTTATCTTGGAGACAAAACCCCTTAAATGGCATTGGGATGTTATCTTAGAACGCATCTGGTCATTACCATCTGGCATTTCTTAAAGCTGTTGATAATCGCAATGATGACAATGGTGAAAACCATATTGTTGTACACAATGCGTTATTGCATGTGCATATATTGACAGAATGGAAGCTCAAATGACAAAAACAAATTGGATTATTCAAAATGAACACAATGAAATTTTGCTAGCCTACACCGAGGCGAGTGATGTCAACCACGGGATCAAAGTGAGATTTAAAAGGTAGAGAGACAAAGATATTGCCCCATCGCTGCTATTTTCCCTGCAATTATCTAAGTGCACGCTGTTTAACAAACTCATCATGCTATCGCACGTTACATGGTACATACAATATGATACCCCTTCTTTGGTTCTAGTCCAACATTCACGCAATTATAACGTTGTGTCCAGTTATACAATGAATGGAATCGTTTAAGACATTGCCCAAAGATATTCCGTGAATCAAATGGCTTAGTTGTTGGTCTCATGGTGACTTTTTCAAAGAATTCGTAGTAAACAAAGAGTTCTTATTTGTAATTTCTATACAAATGTAGAGCATTTGATAATGTCAAATGCAAATGGACCACAGAAATCAGATGCGTCTGGGATGTGTGCTGTTGTGTCAGTGGACAGAATACTGATTATTAGATAATGCATTGTTGACAATGATAGCCTATGCGGCTGTAAAAACTACACCAGGGTTAATTAATGTTTGGGGCTTATTGTGATCGATCTGTCTATCAAGCGATGAGGATACATAATACATTATGCCAATGACCCATTATTGCAGTAACGTCAGGGTTAAAAACGATCAAATAGTCGTCAAAATCTCCGTGAATAAGTATTCTCACTAATAGACAAATTGGCAATCCCGACGACCGTATGCATGATTACCACCCATTCGCATATCATACATTTGCATTGGCAGCTATTTTACCAAAATAGAACTTAATGGCCCATATTTATCTGATGGTGAATAGCTTAATGATATCGCATAGACATCCTACTTCAGTGATTGAGTTTACATGACAATATAGGGTCAGGAAAGCATAAGCTCATGAATGCATAACTTAATCTATGCATAGCATTGAATATTATTTCTGTACAACACAAGCCTTGATTGAATTGATATATAATATCCAGTTGTCGCAAAGCCTTATGAAAGTAATTGGTTCAACAGTGGGTCACATTTATTGTATGCTTCCCGTGGTGGAGCATGCGGTGATCAATGATATAGCCCCGGTGGAACGGTGATATTCGTATAAACCGACCTGTATACTGGCTGGGTGACAATGTCATACTCCAGGGAGATGTGTTCAATTGTGTAGCTGACATAACCCGTGGCATGAATCATACGACTGCAGTTGAACGTGAGCTTGTATTCCAGTCTGTTAAAAACGCCCTGGTGTAAGACCATGTGCCGCTACAGAGTTCAAGGTCCAGTGGAACATAGAACCGTCTGCCACAGGCGTCGGGCAGGGCCTTATCCTCTACCTCAGTAACAGTAGTATATTGACAGACATCTTCATTGTCATTTTCTTAATCACGGCGCGCCCCAGGTTTTGATCAACGCTGCTGTTGGCGTCGAGGTCAGCATGATTTCAAAGGCCTGCGACCTCTTAACAGAGACAATGACATCGTTGGCACCAAGATTGGTAAAGCGGACCAGCAGTTGTTGGTTCTGGTCGATAATGCTTGGGTAGTTAGTATTAACTATACAGACTGCTACATACCGCTTACCCAGAGGGGCTCGCAAAGGATGTGAGTTGAAATAAGCTTGTGGTCGTATTGACAAGTCATAATGACAGTTGAATTGTAGCGTGTGAATCTTTAATACAGTTACATGCAAGATGGACTTTCAAACCCAGCATTTGACCATGACGCCCTACAGCAGCCTGAGGCAATGGAAGTGAGAAACAGGGGTCATTGAGCTGGACTTAACAACGGCGAAGAGAGGTTCTTATTAGCGCCGTCAATGACTATAACAATGCTTTAGCTGAAAAAGGCGATTCACTAACCATCAAACGCGATTATTCAAAGTTCGAGTTTGTTGGAGGAGAATTACTTATGAGGGACTACCTTGACTTAAGTATTGTCAATCCTCGGACCAGAAAACCACCTTCGCTCGTAACACAAGCCAATAAGGGAGTGGTACTGCCATCAGTATCTTTTTGTTGTAACAATAGACAGGTGAATCAAGTAATGCAATCAATAGCCATATTTAGGAATGCTTACTTATGGAATAATTACATGGTCGACGTGGGAGTTTTTCTCAAGTGGACAAAAGATTAATACCATAAAGCACGATATTGACACATAATCAATATCTAAACGAAAGAAAAAAAGATTTGCCATTAGTTGTATATGGCCTATCTACTTGCAATGATATCAGCCATGTAATGAACCAGCGCGTTTTACATACATGAGTTTGTAATCAACAGGTATACATATGCACGAACACTTTCATTTGATGGATACATTTTTCTGCTTGTTTTAACTTGTGCCCAAATCGTTTTCTGACTGAAATTGTTCTATCCTTGTCAATGGAGGCTTATCAAGTGAGGATCAAACAAATGCACACAGCAGAAAAATGCAATCAAGGAGCTAACTGCGATGGATCAATGTACACAAATAAAGGGCATGCCTCAGCAAATGCATTGTTTGGGTGATCCTCGTGGTCACAAGATAGCGCATTTGACATGTCCTTCTCCATATTGCTCTGAGCCCTTGCTTGTGTGGTTTCGTAAATCTCCATTATGTGAGCAGCATCGGTAACACCCGCCATTTGCTGATGTTCTGTTTCATTTTATCGCCTTCAAGAATGATTATCCTGAATTATGGCCAACGCAGATTAAAAGTTGCTGGCTTTAACCCCATGTACATACAGGGGTATTTGTGGTTCGACAAGGACCATACGACCAGTGTATGCCGCCAACTTTCATGCTATGTTAACTCAAGAACATGTGAGATTACCAAAAAGCCGCTGATATATGTGCACCAATTAAACTATATATGTAGTGGAAATGCCTGATGCATAAATAGAGGCTTGATGCAATTGTCCCAATCGTCAATATACGATCAGTGTCAATAGTGTACTACAGTATACGATCAGTGTCAATAGTGTACTACAATATACGATAAGTGTCAATAGTGTACTACAATAAACGATCAGTGTCAATAGTGTACTACAATATACGATCAGTGTCAATAGTGTACTATAATATACGATCAGTGTCAATAGTGCACTACAATATACGATCAGTGTCAATAGTGTACTATAGTATACGATCAGTGTCAATAGTGTACTATAATATACGATAAGTGTCAATAGTGTACTACAATATACGATCAGTGTCAATAGTGCACTACAATATACGATCAGTGTCAATAGTGTACTACAGTATACGATCAGTGTCAATAGTGTACTATAATATACGATAAGTGTCAATAGTGTACTACAATATACGATCAGTGTCAATAGTGCACTACAATATACGATCAGTGTCAATAGTGTACTACAGTATACGATCAGTGTCAATAGTGTACTATAATATACGATAAGTGTCAATAGTGTACTACAATATACGATCAGTGTCAATAGTGTACTACAACTGTTTCTTTGCAAAGCGTCTTCGATTATGTGTTTTTAATGTGAATATCTGTGTGAATGTATTTGTAGTCAGATCAAGACGACATACCAACAATTGATGAATCATAGCAAGGACACGACGCGACAGCTTCTACCATGAAGCCGGGTAGTAACACAGACTTTCACTTATTTTTGAAGGATTGTTGCAGCGTATGAGAACATCAAAACCTAACTTGTTCATGGAGGTTTTCAGTTATATCATAGATATGTGTAACTTACGTATATAGGCGCCGTGTATGTGAGTGATCGTATGAGCACGTGTGTAATGGTTAGGGTAATGTGTGGTTCTGCCTGTCTCAACATATTCTGAGGCACTTTTGCGATGTGAATACTTCGATTGTATTATCTATTTCGCTTTCTAATATTAAGCAAATGGTGCATTCTGTTATAATCGCACATGATAGCAATTTTTCAATAATGACTTCGTCTAGTTTGTTCGATAAGAGGCAAAATGCGATGGGTTCCGTAATTACCTGCTATTTGCGGAAGTTTATTTTAACCCTAGATATCATACCGTGCGCATCTCTTAAGCAATTCTGTAACAAAATGAAGATGTCACATTCCAGACAGCGATATCAACGTAGCTGGTGGATGGAAAATGGCCACATAAGTGTGATTTTTTTGGAGCAGGGTGGAGAAAACACACTTACACACAAAACCAGAGAAATGCACACAATCAATTCAAATCAAATATAGATATGCATCAACAAGCACAAGGATGTTATTGGGGCCAGTAAATATCAATGTATTCTGTTTGTTCTTCTGCTTGGATCCCCCTATACATCAGATATGTCCTCAGATCTTATGCCGTCTCGTTATTCAAGTAAATGTCAGCATGCTATTCATTGAGGTCGGTCACGAATCACTGTCTCATAAATGTCAGGCTAATTGAGACATAAGACTGTTTTATGTATTCAAGCATGCCGTGTGGCCCTGTTGTGGACGAAGCAAAAGTCATAGAAAATATTGGGGGGCGGTGGATGTTGTTTTCACATCTTCCCCCATTTGTGTTTATGGATAATGCGGCAAATATAGTGCTATGCTTGATTTAATTTAAATTTAAGTAACCGACAGCTGCGGTTATAACTATTTATACTTTACGCTACCCAAAAAGGAATATACTTGGAACAATCTGCGATTTTATTATATTGATAGATATCTAGCTGCAGCTAACTAGAATATGAGTAAATGAAGTGAGATGCATTACAATGATAACTATTTATATTTTACAGTGAGCAGTGATACAACCATTTTTGGCAAAGGATTAGTGGCCATTCTGTAGAAGAGTTAGCATATGGACTTGCTGATGTCGCCGCTTGAGCATCATTTAATAATATGAAGTGTTGACTCTCTACCTCAGTACGATATTGGAAATCCCAACGATACAGACAGGTGTTGGTTAGTGGATGAAATTAACATGCCTCGCACATAAGGTATCAACAAATGCATATTTGACAAATAGCAGGTCAGAATGAATAGAAGTGGATTACAAGTAAATCTTGACCGGTTAGTATGCGATGACCAAAAACAAAACTAAGTTATGTATTTATACAGGATTCGCATTTTTGCACAAAATGTGGCTTAACATTGTACTACTGCACTACAGCCATGATAAAGTGTAATACCTAAATACACGCATTTTTCACCGACGATGACCAAACAATAGCATGTAGAACAATGTATGTATGCAAATGTATCTGTAGAGGGAGAATGAGCATAATGACCATGAGGGAAGGGATATTTATACTCGCAAATAACATGTTGCAGCTTACGGTTTTCGCCGAATGTAAGTGTGTTCATTAGTCCATTGGTACTGCCATTTAGGATAAACAAAGTCCCTTGGTATGTATGTAAATTCACTGGGATATTTTTGGGAGGAGGTATTTAATTGACTGAGGTTATATTCCCTAATACCGGTGTGCTGCTAGACTAGTATGTTCAGCGTCGAAGTTTGAAGCGAGGTGAATTGTACCCAGAATAAGATTGCTACAACTGATTGATGTTCCATGTCTCGCAACTATTGCTGCTTAGAAATGTCTGAGCAGATCTTAATATTCATTTATAAAGACACAT
The DNA here is from genome assembly GCA_034190875.2 of Urechis unicinctus. Taxonomy (NCBI): domain Eukaryota; kingdom Metazoa; phylum Annelida; class Polychaeta; order Xenopneusta; family Urechidae; genus Urechis; species Urechis unicinctus. The sequence goes on from CM067345.1 coordinate 843,029, forward strand.
CCAAACTCTTACCCAACGTCTGCTGTTTATCACCGTTACAAATTGTGACATTGGAAATAAAAATATGGGCGGGAGCGGTCACCCAATCACAATGACATTTGTAGTATCGTGTCATCAAAGGTCAATGCGACAGTCGAGTTGTCATATGCTATGGTTAATAGGACAAATGGATACATACAAGTCATTAAACGTACTTTACATGGGGCGACGCTAATGGAAATTAATATCATACAAAAGTGTACTGCAATACTCTCAGCAATGTCTTCCAGCACTAGGTATTCATTGCCAAACGAATTGATAGCACATTTGGTCAACAGTCAATAGGTACCCCTCACTTGAGGGTGGGGTGGGGAGCTTTCCGCCTACCAAAATAACCCTCATCGCAGTCGTGACATCATCCCGTTGTTTACACAGTACTACAAGTATACCATTGCTTGACTGCCGACAACACATCAAACGTCCATCATGAAAGATGCACGAGTTCACCGTGTATCTCGAGAGAGGTTTAAATTATATCAATCGGTGTGGAATGGTCTGCTAAAACCATCATCGCCAGAAAATATTTCCATTGCTAACATGAATAGAATAGCTATCGGATGACCTTTTTCAGAAATAGACGGCATCGTATGAAGCTGATAGGCTAGAACGGTGCCCTTTCCAAGTCATCCACGAATTTGAACGATATGGAAATCCCTTGGTATGTTGTAGTTTTATACATAAACATGTATTATCTTTGCACCATAAAACCAAAATATATAAAGAAAATGATCATTGAACTGGGGTGGCCCTACAGTTTCAGGAGGTTGACCCGTTTTGGGTCTCTAAAACCTTGCCTATCATAGCACCCACTTATCGTCATCAACCACACCATTCGGGCTTCAGCAACGACGTTATATCGCTACAATAATTGATAACGGTACTTATATTACTACGACTGTGCCATTAAAGTTCCCATAAGAGCATGCTTCACGCTCGCTGTAAAAGGTAAAATTTAAATATATAACCTCTTCTTAAGTCTCTTACGACCCGATCGCATATGACCCGAATGTACACTCACATACACACATACACACACATATACAAACACACACAAACACACACACACACACACACACACACACACACACACACACATACTCACACGAACACACACACGCACACACACGCACACACACACATATACACACACACACATACACGCAAACATATACATATATATATATATATACGTATATGCAGATATAGAGAGATATATATAGATATAATATATCTATATAGATATATAGAGAAATATATATAGAGAGATTCTAAGAATATAGAGAGATATATATATATATATAGAGAGATATATATCTATATATAGATAGAGAGAGATAGATAGAGATATATATATATATTCGTCCATATAGAGATATAATATATCTCTATTGTCAGATATCTAGTGTCTTTCTATTCGAGAGAGATAAAGATATGAGAGATAGAGAGATCTATATAATAGAGAGATCTCTCTCTCTATCTCCTCTATCTCTCTAGATATCTCTGAGTGCCATGAGATACATCTCTCTCTCTATTCGATTCTATATTAGACATTATAGGTCTCTCTGATATATATTATTGCTCTGCTCTGCTCTATATTTACAATATCTATATAGTATATACTCTAGTATATATATATATAGATATATCTATATACATCTATATATCTATATTATATATAGAGATACTATGGTCTAGAGGATCGCACCATCTGAGAGATAGTACAGATAGAGAGACTTGTTAGAGGACGATCACGAGAAATGTAAGTAGAGAGATTCCACCAGTATGAAGTCAGTCTCTAAATAGCAGTGCTCAAGAGAAGTATGTGTCTTTCTGTGCTTCGTCTATATCTGGAATAAGCTATCTCTTGATCGCCATTGAATCCATATATATATATATATATATATATATCATATCTAATCAAATTGTCGATTTTCCAATTTCTAAATGGAAGCGTGGATGTCAAGTTGAGTAAAGTGACGGTTAGGCCTACTTAGACACGAACTGCAGATAGCCTGCTGCTAAGCTGCTGCAGTAGAAAACATTCAAACTAAACGTCCTTTTTACTGTTTTCTTTTACTGTGAATGCTTAAAATACTGTTACAATACTTATCACGAGGCCAAGTTCTAATACTAGATTCATAACGTGTCACGTGCGTAAAAATATCAGCGAGGAGAGAATCAACCAATGCACGAAGTCGGATCATAAATATGTACAATCAAAATACAGTATTAGTACGACCGAACAAGTATTTACTTTGCCTATTCCAGCTATTAGTTCAGATAGTTGCAAGCAAAATCTAAAACAAGATTTATTTCGCCTATTCCAGATATATTAGATACGAAAAAATTTTGCAAAAAAACGATCCCATAAGCCCTCAACACTGCGCATGCGCGTCAAACTGGATCGGTAGTTGTGTCCCAACACGATCTATCATTCCCAAAAATTTCATGTTGATATGTCCAACCGTTCATCTAAAAGAATATACACTCTAGGCTGGAGCAAAATTCGCGATATGTACCCTAAAGGAGCAAAAAAGTACAACTGAAACGCTGGACTTAATATCAAAATAATGTAAGTGAACATAATACTGTTCTTTTCGAAATTAGGCTGATATTAAGCTTCGTGAATTGGCTAACCCTCTTTCGCAATTTACCAATTGTAATGACTGCATATTGAGACGCAACATTTACAATACGGCTCTTGGAATGAAATTGATATTTACTTAGTATTTGCTGTCGTAATAATACTTAATCAACTGAGAAGAACTTGAGTTAGAGATATGCATGTTCTTGAGATTGCTTCTTAGCAATCAAGAATATTTTTCATCGGAAACTGGTGCAGATTTTGCCTTTGATCGGACATTATGTGGTCTTAGTATTCCATAAAACGCTACAAATCCTAGTGTGTTTGTGTTTGGGCGATATAAGTCACCACTTTCATGCCATGATGTTAGATACAAGTCTTGCCCCAAATATCACATGCATGTATATGTCATCATTGTTAATTGTTGATAGTGCAGTAATAAGGTTACCAATGACATAATACGGCGCATTTCACCTGATGAAAATATACATTAATTCCCCAAATCGTATCCCAATCTCAAAGGTTTCAAAATACACCAGTTCAGCTCAAAAACAATCACCAAAATGCCGCTATCTGCTCTGATTTGTTATACTTTTGCAATTTTCCGAAAACAACACCCGAAACCCTTGATCATCAGCACCAGAGGGCAAGACAGATGAAGCGGACCTTATATCAACGAACCGAAGGGCAATATATAGTTTAAGGACCAATGACACATTATTCGGGATACTGGATATCTGCTTTTCACTGTTGCATATATTCCGGCATGTTTGTAAAGCCTATTTCAAGAGCATTCGAGCGAAATTTTGCTTACGCCACTTCCAAGCTATATACATCACAATCGTTGGCTCACGGAAATCTTCTGTGAGGTTCAGTCAATTGGACATTCCCAATCTCGCACTGTAACGTGACTTGATGTTTGCCGCCCTATGGCTAACTGAATCACTTGCACAATATCCAATTGATTGGCATTGTCTCGGGACCAACACTGCGCTAATGATGGGGTGTGCTGTTGAATGACCACAAGCTATGATCCAAAACCCTTTGCGTTGAGACCTGCATAGAACATGAGAGGTTAATACAACTTTTATTGGTGAGGACATGCTGCTCATTAAAAGCGTTTTAATACATTAAACGACTTAATAAGTGAGTCAAAATATGCATTATGACTACTTAATAAATATTGTAGGGAAACTTTTCGATAGACAACAGAATATAATTGACGAAAGAGGATATCGATCTAATTGAGGTATAGATGCTACAACTTTATACTTACTCAGTTGATTCAGGAAAGCTCACACACTCGCGTCTTATAGTTTGTAAGACAATGCCCTTGCATACTGCTTATGATAAACCGATGTCCAATGACGCATGCCCTTATTCTTTCAAAATGACAGTAAAGACGCCAACCCAGTGCCGGAAACTCGTTTACTTCCGCTGTAGCTTCAATGACACAATCGCAACCACAGTCGCCAGTCAGCGTGTCTTTCTAAATGTTACATTAATGTTTCGGAAGTAAGCGCTCTTTATTGATGTCTTATGTAATGACTATCTTTGTCCATTGATCAATATAATTTCAGAATAACTTAAAGTGAGATGAGTATGATAACAAAATAATCCAAGCAGCTTATGAGAATCATGTTCTATGTACCAGTCAAGTCAAGGTCCGAGGCAATGAACTATGGTGCATAGCATGTAAATGTCACGGATTGATTCATAATAAAACAGAAAAGTATGTATTAATAATTGTGGTGTGGTAGTTTTTATGCGAAATACACTCCTCGCGCACAAGAGAACCCTACATGACATTTGACAAATCATGGGCTATTCGTTTTTTTATGATCTAGTCGTTCATGAAAGTAAGGCAGCCGGCTGTGAATATCAGTATTGCTGCCTCTACCACAGCGTGACGTCAAGCTGAATAGGAGCAGGCACTGGCCGTGTCATTAGAACAAATCGAGGCATGAGGTTATGGCTTGAAAATCTACCGGGTCATTATTATGCTATATTTGGGACTTTCAGTTCAACATCTACCACGTGTGATTGGATTGTTTATCAAACACCAATGTATTCATAATCAGTGAATCGAATGATATGTGTGACCTCGTGGCATGAATGGCAGCATTCACGAATGCGCTTGCTGTTCTCCGCGGTTGGTATACTTGTAAAACTCGGTAAATGAAGGAAGCATTAATATGTACATCACTCACTCTCCCCTATAGACCCATGGTGAAATATCGATCCCCCGCCCGAGTGTATAAGAAAGCGATTCAATAACAAGTCATCAGCTTGTTAGGTTAAATTCAAGTCACGTATATGACGAATGCAAAGAATGACACAGACGGCGGTTAACATGTGTTTAGCTGTTTATGTTGCTAGTTAGGAATGATATTAATATTGTCCTGGTTTTATCTATCAATTTTTGAAAACACGCTTCCGCTGAGCCCGGAATCAGCCATACCTGCTGCTCTATGGAGATCGCTGACATAAAACGCTTTGCATTGTGCAAGGTAGGCTGTCCATGTTCGTTAGCCGACCACATTATCAAAATAACAGCATTGCAGACATATGTTATGTGTTTATTTGACCATTACAGTTAACAGCCGATACTTAAGATTGTGTTGAGATTATCTCATAGTAAACATGTGCGGTGCAATATACTGCTTGCTAACGAAGGGTCCACGACGAATCGCAACCATGGGTGATTCCGGGTACAGGTAGAGAGTTGTTTGTCCAAGGACCACTCGTGAAAATTGTAAGTACGAGTCATTGCACCGATTTTATCAGTCCTAATTTGCAACCGAAGCTGCTACACAAGTGCTCAACGAAGTATGTGTCGTTATGTGCATTCGTCTGGTACGTGACTGGAATAAAGCCAAACGAGTTCATGACTCATGCAATTAAAACTGGGTCTGTAACTTCCAGGATCAATATTCTCAATTTGTCGGTCGGTGCAGCCAAGAGGACATTGGAAACATTATTCGAATGTAGATGGTTGGTTAAGGTAAGTGACGTGTTCATTACTGCGTGCCTTATTTACAAAGTTCATTTAGTAACACATAGTACGGGACATCCTACGTAGGGATTGGTGTCATTGTGATATTTGATTACGGCAGCCCATATTTTCAATTTGTGTCTGCTGTATTTGTTTATAGCCTATTGTCCGTCACACTGAGTACTTTGAGAATAGTAGCCGCGCAACAAGACTGATACTGAATACATCATGGCAGGAAACAATGCAACATATTAAGCGTACCAAAGCCAAGCGGGAATGGTCAGGTTGGAGTTGAAGCGTGCATAACACATTTTTTACCTGAAATGCATATTGCTACTACGTGGCATTCCAATTTCTTCAATAAGCATTGATGCCAAGTTGAGTAAACGATATGCATTGCCAATAAGATTTTGATTTTATCAACACAGAACTGCATAGTGCATAGCAATGTTTCAGTGCAGATTTCCATCCTTGTTCAATAGTGTCTTACATGCATTAGATCAAGCTATTCGATGGAGCTGGTAAGTGACACTAATGCACGGAACGTTCATTCTGTAATAGATTTATAACGTTTTAAGAGGAAAATTTACATATCAATCAATACAATGAAGTTCGGATCATCAAGCGATCAAACAGATAAATTAAATTGTAATACTAGCCGATAAATGACCTAAGCGATTTATTGGTAATACTATAAGTTACCTTATCAGCTTAATAAGTGTCAACAAACGTGCAAGCATTGGTGTAACGGACGTCTCGAAACTTCATACGCATTAAGCAGGGGATACAGCAAAAAGAGTCCCAGGGATTATATCGCTTGCCTGTTATAGGTCCACCGAGACCACCAGTAGATACGACACAAAGTATTTTAAAATATATTAATTCATCTAAATTGAATAGACACTCAATGAATCGTCATAAAATTTGAAAGGACAAAGGCAGTAAACATTCATCTGAAAACTGGACTAATGTAATGTAAGTGAACAAAATGCCGTTCTTTGTGATATAAGGCTGATATTAAGCTCCGTGAATTGGCTAATCCTCTTTCGCAATTTACCAATCGTAATGACTGCATATGGAGGACGTAACATTTACATGACGGCTCCTGGAATGTAATGGATCTTTAGTAAATATTTACCTGTCGTAACAATACCTAGTTAACGCACTGAGATGACCTTGATTTAGAAATACGCATGTTTTTGAGATTGCTTCTTGGCAATCAAGAATATATTTCATCCGAAATTGGAGCGTATTTAAAGTACAAAGTGTTTTAATTTATTTCTCGGTTATTGAAGATTATAAAAGATAAACTCAGTGAGAATCTACATTCCCATCATAAATTTGTTTTGTGAAAATAAATGAACATGAATACGTCATATAACAATTGTAACATCATAGCGTTAAGAGTGCCCAAGTGAAGGATTGTTATAAAATAAATATATCAGTTTATGGTATTAAAGGACATCTTTATAAGACCTTTCAATGAGATACATATAATGTCTCACTCTGAATTGACATTAAGATACATCTGATATTCTCTCTTCCACATTTACATTTTACAAACACTACCCATCTTGTTAGGCAGTTGAAGGGAAGATGCACTGCCGAATAAAAGACAAAGATTATGTCGGAGGAAATCTAGACCTAAAAGTGGTCCTTTGGTTACCCCAAGATTTTAAAGGTTTTTCCTAAACCTATTACGTGCTCGATGTGCACCCTCTTGCTGGTTATCTTACCGTCAGACTGTACCACTTTCTACGTCAGTCGGTTATTCTTACCCAAAAAGGTTGGTATATTGACAGCTGGCTGGTTTCACAGCTGCTCGTCCGCTACGCAGCTTCACCCTAGAGGTAGTTTGTTACTGTCAATTTCACATGACCGCGTGCCGTAGTACCGACTGCAAGAATTTTTCTTCTTAGTGAAACAAAATGAAAACGAATCTTTTGTGTTTATACGTCAACCGTGAAATAAACGCATTGAGACGATAACTTCCGGTCGAGTTTTTGATCGCATCGCTCTGTGCAGCCATCTCTTGGGCTAAGCGGCAACGCAGTCTACAATTGCATGGATTCGAAATTGTATGCGAATCCTTTGTTTGCGAAAAATTACATTGGTTCATCAAGAGGCCTTTGTATTTTGACCACTATCAGCTGCTTTCATGTTCTCTGTACTCTCGTTGAAGTTCCTGGCAAGTTTTTCCCTGATTCACATATAGTCGAGCACTACATTATCTGATGCAGTTAAGTATTAGTATGTCAGCGGATGCTGAGGCTATGAGGCATACTCATGATCTTAAATAATGATTAAACTAATATGGCATACTCGTGATCTTAAATAATGATAACACTAATATGGCGAACAATATATATCACAATCAAGTAACACGTTTAATGTCAATATAGACAATAGATGAACATGCTAAACGAAAGTCATTGTTTAATATCCCAATCACGGGGTTGCAATCTGCCCTTTGTTTAAGTAAACATTAAACGTTATGACCAAATTCTCGCATGTTGCAATGCGGCCGTTACAATGGTATGCCGACAAGATAATACAGCATTCTTTTGAAAGAAAGGAATTCCGGAAATTAATGATGGCTGCTATATCTTAGTCAATTGTCCCATACGTGATAAATGGCTTGCCATACCAGAACATTGCATTCTATCAACTGAAATATTCATATAATGTTCAAGTGTACAGTATTTTATCAGCGATAATCATTGCTTTACTCGTTGTTTTGCTTGTTGTACAACTTTGACTAAAAGTTATTGGACTGTAATTTGTCTGAATTTATTTCGGTGTGACGACATATTTTCATCGATGTGATATTGCCACCTCTTGTGTCGGTTGTGATACTATTGGGCTAAATTGATATGAATTCCCAACAAATGTTTCTTATGTTTCTTAGAAGCGAATCAACTGAAGGTAATTGAGAATTCCGCTCGTTCTAAAGAGCAGCCCTGTGGTTTTTGCGGCGATCCTGGGCCCTAAAACGCCATCTGCAATCAAAACAGAGAACAGCATAAAACTGAAAAAGCAGATGATCAACTTGTCCTTAGGTAATTGAGAATTCCGCTCCCCTTCGTTAGTTCGTAAAGAGGTTTAGCGTTTCCTGCTCCGACCTGCCCCTTCTTCTTGGTTAGATACCAAAAAAAAGTTATATGCGGTGATCGACAGGCTTGAAGCTTCCGCATCGGAGTAGCAATATGGGACAGAAATACCAGATATAAAGGAGCTAATATACTGATTAGCCTCACTTGATCATACGAATGTATATTTGTTACTGATCAATTATCAATTAGGAATGATCTACATTTGTTAGAGTAAAAGGTCAAGTTAATTATGCTCGTGTGTTCTAAGAGTAATGTGTTTGTGTTATATCAGGTATAGCGATATCAACGCGGACAACTTGCATCCCTGCTTTGATATGGTCCAGGTGGCTGCCTATCTCAACTCCCTTAACAAAGAGCTTACCAAATATGCAAACAAACTATACGATGAAGGATTCCTCCGTTCCCTGCGAGCTACATCTGTACCAAGTCTTCATCGGAGGTTGGCGCTGGGCACAGATGAAGAAGCATGTCAAGTATTAGGTTGATGTGCTTCTTGACATCCATAGCGTCATCAAAGAGTGCGGTCCAGAGGCACACTGTAAGCATTTGTGCGCTGTGCAGTGTATATTTCCAGATGTCAAAGTGTCTGGTAACCTTAAACTTGAGGAAAGCTGCCCAGAGAAGCTCCAGAGCTTCCATTAGATGAAAATGTTTAAGATTCAGATTCATTTATTTGCCAAACAAATATTGAAACCATTTGTATACATGTATATCGCTAATTAATCATATATAAAGAAATACACATTAAACAGTTGAAAAGAATATATACAAATGAATTTGTATGGCCAGGAGACCACCTCTAAGACAATAGGTCTGTCGATATCGAGAGGGCCACCTGTTTGAAACAAGTCATTCTGTTTTAATTTCAAGTGCATGTGTCGTGGAGGGATGATGATTAATATTCATTTCGTAAGATGCTGGTGGCATAAACATTTTATAATTTAATTGCATGCTGGTATATTTTTACAGTTTGCCTCATGCATATCAATGCAATGTTTCTTATAATGTGATGTTACTATGGTTACTATGGGTATCTATCTTTTCCATTATATGTAAAGGATTTTTTTTAATTTTTTTGCATACATGTGATAAATTCTATTTGTGACCAATTATTGTGCTTGTCTAGTGTTGTGGGTATGGATATCGGATACTTGGGTGAACATAGTAGAAATATATGCTGGTAGCATGTTATTTTGTAGTTTGTAATAACATTTTAATTCGTTAAGTGTAAAAATATCTGTTACTTTTAGAATTACAGGTTGCTTACAGATTGGGCATTATATTTTTGTTTTGTTACTATACGCATTGCTTTTTTCTGCAATTTGAATAATATTGAATATGGAAACCCCACACCAAGATACCATAATTAAATAAATAATGCGTTGTATGAAGTAATTAATGTATGTTGAGGCAAATCATGCTTAAGCTTATTGAGAATCCCAATAGATTTCGAAATTGTAATTGACAGTTTTTGAATCTGGGGTTCAAATGTCAAATTATTGTCAATTAGTATCCCTGGAAAATTAAAGCAGTCAGTAGTCTGTATTGGAAGTTCCCCCAAATTTTAACACAAAGTTGTGTGGGTTTTTATTTGAATGTTTTTGGAATAACATGTATTTAGTTTTGGCGAAATTCAGGGATAGTTTATTTGAACAGAGCCAGTCATATATTTTACTTAATTCCTCATTTATTTTGGTTTGCAACTGACTAGACTGTGCAGAATTTAAGCTATTCCAATCGCGCAATGTAGTAGATAGGGTTGTATCATCAGCATATAGAATACAATAAAAAAACTCACTTGGATAATGTCGTTTATAAAAAGAAGGAGTCAGAGAATAGAGCCTTGGGGCACCCCTGTTAGTATTGTCTTGTAATCTGACATTGTGTTCCCTATGTTGACACATTGTTTTCTAGGAGTCAGATAATTAAAAACATTCGTTACCATTTTGTTCCACTGCGAAGAAGGATTATCGCAGTCGGCACTACTGCACACGGCCATGAAAAGTAGATAGTAACTAATTGTTAAGGATATAGCTGTCACTGAAACACTGACAGCTCCGAAACGCTGTGAAACCAGCCGGCTGTCAACATACCAACCTTTTGTATGTAAAAGAACCGACTTGCAGGGATAGTGCTGCAGTCTGATCTCCAACAAGAGGGGGCACATTGATTTAGGAAAAACCTTCAAAATCTTGGGGGAACCAATGAACCACTGTGAGGTCCAGATTTCCTCAGGCAAAATCTGTATCTGTTATATATAACTTTCGGCAATGCATCGTCCCATCAACTTCCCAGCATGATAGGTAGTGTTTGTATGATGTGAATGTAGATGAGAGGATATCAAATGTATCTATGAAAGTCCAATTCAGTTTGTGGCATTATATAAATCTCATCTTGTATATTTTTCATTTTATACCATGAGCTATATTTATTGATGTAATTTACGATAATCCTTCACTTGAGTACTCCTGATGTTGTGATGCTAATATTGATTTATAACTTATTCATGTTTTCCCCCCACAAAACAAGTTAATAATGGGGGCTGTGTATTCCCACTGAGTTCATGTTTTTATAATTTTTAAGAACCCAGATATAAATTAAGACACTTCAGACAGTTTATCACCCATTTCATCACAGACAATATGCAACTAGAGGTGCGGGTAAATTGATATTTAAGGAAAAAAGAAATAAAAAAGTCTCCATTCCAGAATTCCTCAAGTTTAAGGTTGACTGACACTTTGAAATCTAAAAATACACAGCGCTCATTTGCTTACAGTGTGCCTCTGGGCCCTTGATGACTCCATGGATGCACCACATCAACCTCATACTCCACGGACGTCTTCATCTGCGCGCAGCTCTTTGTTTAGGGAGTGGAGATTGGCAGTCACCTGAATAAGTTCAATTTTTCGTCTGCTAAGCTTTGCATTTCGCTTCTTAGGTTCAATTTTCATTTGCTGTAAGGTCAAACGACCGTGCTTATCCACCTTTGATTATTTTCTCCTAGGTTATCAACGATATAATTCAAAAGGTTTCTATCAAAAATAGCGTAGAACATGATATTGCACAACTTTCTTGTAAACCGTTGGTACACATTCCTCCGTGCTGCTGTATCGTGGATTAAAACTAACGGTCTCTCGCCCGATGATTTAGTGTTACAAATACCTAGATAGGTATAAGTTATTTTGCAATTGTATAAAAACATAAAAAAAAGAAATAACAGTATTTCGTGGAGCAAAATGCATTTAGAAGTTGAGGTTACGTAAAGTTAGCATGAGGTTTGACAGCATTTCACCAACATTGCAAGGCGAATTGTGCTAATCGCTTTCATGAATTGGGTAGTGCACTGACAACTGCAGACGGAAGCAGAGGTCACCGGACGTCAGCGAAGACAAGAGGCGCTTAAATAACCACTTAACAGATGTTGAAGAAAATAATGTCGATGAGGACATCACAGGCACAGTATAAAACATCGATTCAACAGGTGTCGTTCTAAATATATTGCACAGGAACGACCCACAAAATACAAATAATTTACGGAAAATATGACAAAACAAGTAAACTAACTGATGTGCATCTTTAAGGGGTATGCTATTAGTAATTTGCACACAAAATGGCAGCGATTACTTATGAAAGTCTATGAATAGTGTAATCTGGCACCCCCAACACAACATCATTGCCAACACGGAGGTTATCCCTGCATTCCGTGCCCTCATATTTCAATCAGAAAAGCTTAATGAAAGTTTCATTCACAGGAATTATTTGTTGTAACGACGCGAGGGGCAAGCCTTCCAATATCACAGCAGTAACTTAACGGTGCATTGCAAGACATTTTTAGGCAACAATAAGCGAATGCATCAGGAGAAGAGCGTAGATCATCGATTGTGTTTGCAGACATTAATAGAATGAATAAAAGTCTGAAAATGCCATCAATTGTATGAGGAACAAGCAAATTTTCAGTAATGATACGGGAAGCACTCGTCACGTTTTGTATTGACCATGGGCACATGATGGAATAGACTGTAAAGAGTCAGGTACAAGTTATTGGGTAACTACGGAATGCGACACAGATTGCACAGCTACTGCAAGTGTAACCCTGCTCGTGAAGCTAATTGCTATTTCCATATTTTCCAATGCACTTGAAGAATTCATTCTTTTTCATCGCAAATTAATATTGAGCAAATTAGTTGTAATTTGGTCGAATGCACCCATGATTTACATCACATTGCTACCGCCTAATGTAACAAAACGCGTAAACTAACTGATGTGCTTCATTCAGGGGTAACTGGCGCACACAACATAAACAATTTTGCGGCGATTAATTGAAAAAGTCTCAATTTTCGTCATCATTTTATTCACTTTCATCGATCTAACTTCATTTCTATTATCACAGTCTGCGCCACTTTTAAAATGAGATATGTCTGCTTTTCTGACGTACTTAAAGACATCATTAGCGTACCAGCACGTTCGGGCACGCGTGGGGAAGTGCACACATGTTTAACTTGTTATCGCTCCGCTCAAAATAGAACATGCATTAATGGTAAAGCAGCGATGGCATTTACAATCAAAGAATATTAAGCAATAATTAAGACTAAACCAGATGCATCACATAGCATTGAAATCCATCATTTTCATAATACGCAATCAATCGACATAAACATCATTCAATCTTGTGTGCTATCATCAACGCCCACAGACAGCATAGTGGTCACCGCATTGAACATCGAAACGCAATGTAAGCGGGAATACCGTTATTTGTAGTATCGTATTCCTTCTTCAAAGTGACTGTAGGGCCCCGTCAGTGCGAAACGCAATGGATAATGCAGTGTGTTTTGTAATATCATGTAGTCATATACGAACATTTTACAACTGGAATGTTACCTCTAACTTAATATTCGACAATCATTTCATGGTCAAGCCCACTTTTACACCCAACAACCCACCCCTACCTCTCAGCATATGCAAAGAGAACTATTGACACCGCACGCGGCCTTCCTGACGACTATGCATTCTGTGTTAAGTAACGACTATCATACTCAATCAAGGGTTAACTCTGCACTCCCTAAGACACATTGACGACCGCAATGTAATACGTTCAGAGAGAGGTTGCATATACGTAATCAACGATCCTTTCCATTCATTAATCTTATAGCAGACTGCTACATGTGCTCCAATGTGCAGTAATTGCAAATGGTAAATTGCGGAAAGAGTTAGTTTACTGAGATAATTTGTCCAGCTTCTCCGCGGGGCGTAATATCCGCCGTACAACGATAAGACGGTTTCAAGCCTGACGCTTTTGAATGCGTGAGGCGATCAAATAATGATGATACATTATCTTACCACGTTATTATGCAAACTTACACATTGCGTCACAATATAGGTTGGCCATGTTCCATTTTGTGGGTGAATAAACATCGATCAGGTAATGTAACAGTCCATATTCATCATCCAAGAGGATGAATGGTTGCATCGGTCTCGTTACCCACCAATGCACATGAGCTTACAGAAACCTTCTACTTATGTTCATGCACTAAAGGATTTACAATGATGTACCTCAAATTATATTATAACATTATGTTCATTTTGTAGTTTGTGCAATCACGACGCACCTTTATTGAAATGCATGATCTATGCGTGACTAGAGATGCATGTGTAACTATTTGATTGATTAATGTGAGTGGCAGCCTTTATATTGTGCTTATGGATTTGCTATTACAGCGCATGGTTTATCAAATGATTGTCATAGACCAAGCGCGAGGGCTTTTTTGATTCTTATAGCCTATGTCGCAACGCAAAACTTGGAAGACTATAAATTAGCGAGGCCTTCCGTCATGTAGGGACTCACTGCTCATTGAGGAAAAAATACAAATTTATTAATTTTTAAAACCATCAAATGTAGTTAATATGTTTCAAAATACAGCCCACTTCATAGCACTTGATCATTTGAATACACTAGTAAGCTGGTTTTAATTTCAGATGATAGTTCATTTTGGGCACGTCGGAAACAGAACACGTGTATCTATGGCACTGCACCCCACAAGCATGTAGGACTACACCAGAAGGCCGCCGTCGCACAATATGTGACCCAGCTGACTGCAACATCAAAATCATCCAGGAATTGACCTAAATATGTGAAACAATATAGAGGTTTTATGTGGAGCCGTTAATACTGCACATATACAGTAAATCATTATTTGTTCTTACCATTTTGTCGACATAATGGTCACGTGGTATATTAAGGGGATTGGATTTGCGCAGTAGAACACACAGCGTGGGGTGGGGCGTTTTTATCCCCTTATGTTTTATGCACTTGAAAATTATTCACTAGTGAAGGCATAAATTATATGCAGTAGCATAATCAATTTAATATTATCACCACCTCTTTCAATACCACACCACTGATTCATGTTATAAAGACGAAGGTGATTTTGAGCGTTTTAAATCCTCATTTTTCTTCGGCTTTGGTCTTATTATTCAGTTCGTTCGATTAGAGAATTCATGAAAAAAATATTCAATAGCTGTTACGTTCTTGCCGGAATCGCATCATGGTCGTATGGTGTTGTTCTTTGCAACTGTATGGCTCATAACCGCTACATAGGTTTACCGATTCCTGAATTATAATATTGATTTCTGACCTCATTACAAAATTTACTTGAGATATTATGTGTGTATGCTTTGGCCACCTGCTAAGCGGCATAAGTGCATTCGCCTTTTTGCTAATGGAACTGTAAGATGTCAGAGTGCGACAAATATAACCAATATGTTTACACAGACTGCCTCACACGCCTTTTCCAGTCGTGATATGTGACCTACTATAACAATTTAATGCCAAATGTCTAAATGTCACTGCGTCCACGACGGGTACTTGGAGGTGGAAATTATGAGTCGAGGAAGTCGTGAATAATATTCCAATGTTCAGAAGAAATAACTAAAAATAGACGGTGATATAATAATTTCAAGAAATTGCAGGCTAAACACAAGGTTTGGCATACAACATGTGTTATTTTGTTTGATTCATCGTCGCTCACGAAGCCATCACTCATAGGCGGACTAATAATTGTTTATTAAAAAATACAGAACACCAGTGCAGTGTAAAATAAATGCATGTCATCTTTACTGAGTATTTTTTGCTGTTATGTATCAAGCACATATATCAAGTACTGATTTATCTCGTTCCTCGTACTTAACCTTTTGTAGAAACATGATATGTGCATATGTTATTTCATTTATCACTAGGATTAAACGAGGGTCCATAAAATTTACCGTCACATCTTAAGTCAATGTAGTCAGCAATAAACAAGATTGATTACCCAAGTTGCATAGCTAACAAGACTTTTTCAGCATACCATCCAATTTGTGAAAGCATATCTCACGGATTGATTCACAGCATGATGTAGAAGTATGTATGAATAATTGTGGTGTGATATTAGTCAATAATTGCTATACCAAATGCAATACTCTCCCCGCGCAGGCGCGAATCATTGTCATCGGTTGTTCGGTTTTTAATCCAGTCACTGCATTCGACCATCAGTGAGGCAGGCGGCCGTGAATATCAGTATTGCTGCCTCAGCCACAGGATGAAGAAAAGCGGGAACTGGCCGAGTGATTATAACAAATTGAAGCACACAATCTTCAGCGTCATTTATCCACCCATATTTGGGACTTATCGGTTAGCACCTCCCACATGGGAATTGGATTGTTTATCCAACAATGGTCCACTCGAAGTCAATGAACCGAATGACGATTTGTGACCAAAGTGGTAGGAGTGACGAATGTTGAGGGCATTAACATTATAAAATGACTTAGGTGTTCGGACATGTTGTATTCATATAATGAAGAACATATTAGTAGACGTGCTTAGGAAAAACAAGGGCGTACAATTGGTTTTCCTGACAACATGTTTCCAAATAGCACAATAATCAGGAGCAACCACATCTAGCTCTTTATGCAGGTGCATCGAATGGTGAATATATTAAATTAAATGAGCAGTATACACACATTACGTGGATATTATAAACATACTCACACCATCTGATAGCATATGAGTTGCAGCCTCATCAACCAAAGCCTTGATTGAAAACAGTCATACGGAAAGAGATTGGTTGGGGATTGGATTAGGATAAGTAGTGATATTTGTAATGAAATGTATCTGCAATGAGCTCTAAAAAACTAACCCCTCACACGTATTTGCAACGCAATAGAAATATTTTCCCTGATCCAGATATCATTGTGAATCGGGTAGTAAACAAAGTACTTGGAGGAAGTACTTCGCACAAAGCAACTAATTGAGATGAATTAATAATCTAAACAAATAAGATGTATTATTATAAGCGAACCTGCATCAAGCAAGCGTGATACATTCAAATTTACTTTATGCAAAAGCACATATTATATCTGTGTAAGCACAACACGCCCATTAACACAGAGTACGGCATTTTTTGTTTGTTCATGTTACAGTTTGCAACCGGTTCCCGGAAATGGAAGTGTGTGCCATGTGGGTGATGATATTGTCCTAGCACCTCGCTGCTCTCAGCGACGTATTTTAATTTGTTTCCATTAATAATATAACAATAATGTATTGCCCACAGCATAAACAGTACACCATTTTCCACATATACCGTTAATTCAGATCAATAGTACACTGAAGGCAACGAGGTAGGACATCCTAATATGAATTTACTCTCGTGTAATTTTTTCTCCATTAACATTTGAGTAAATTCCGTGACAAATTAGTTTGATAGTTATAATTGGACGGTAAGATTCAAACTGTTAGCGATTCTTAACCACTTAAACAACGCACAACAAATGTAAGTGATAACTTTGATGGTTGTATGGACACAGCAAGTTATGTTGTGTTACTCGATATAACGTTTACAATCATACAATAAAGGCTTATTAGTGGGGATACACATTAGCCATTCCAAATAGCGATGTTGCTTTCAGTCCTGGTTTTCGGTCTGTAGCTCTGATCACTAACACAAACATGCTTTATATGCCACAGTTGTTTTGGTTATTTAAAGCTAATATTGTTTTACTAATACACTGTTGTGTTGATATTTATCGTTATAAATTATGGCTGTCCTAAATTTGACATTGCTTGTTATATATTCTATTGATATCATGCTTGAATTTACTATCATGCCAAGTCTGTCTATCTGACTTGGTCACTTAAAAATTAAGGCACCATGGTTCTAATGATCGATGGCCATCCATGGTCGAAACAATAAGATCTAGGATATTCCTGCCTCTGCTTGTTTCAATTATATATGGATACAAATGTAGACTCCCTGAATAATTAAAATCATGGACAATAACGCACATTTGTTTTGCAACAAATAATATACTACTCAATTACATAAACGATTTAATACCAAATATGCAGATATCATGCGGACCCTGATAACTATGTTAGTCGTGGAACTTACACCATCGGTCATCATAAAGAATAAATGATTCAAATAACTCAATTGCCTTGACATTTATTGGAAACGCATAGGCCATTATCACAAAGACCGCATATTGTTAAAATATAAATGTTTTGCACTACAACTTGATTGGATGAGATACAACGTTCTGCGGTTATATATACTGAGATAAAGACATGAGTGACAATGGATCGGTGGACCTATGATTCAATTCATAAGAACCCTGTAGAGACACTGTGTCTACCGCCTTTGCAAATGAGAAAGGTTTTAATCAATTTCAGCATCGATCACCGAATTTGGTGTGCCTTTATTGTCAACGCAATGTTGCTTGTGACATTGTTCGGGGTCTCATAGTCTTGTTAATGCTGGTTCGAGAACAATTAAATCTAATAGGTCGGCGGTATCATAAAGCAGGACCCGTGAAACGTGCTGCTGATACTGCAATACATAAACAATACACGGTCATCTTGTACGTCCAACATATCCCCAGACAGAGGTTGCGTGGTTATTATGCTAGATATTCTTACGGCAAATCTTATAGGTTGGAAGATGTTAAGTTAACCATATTCCATTACATTTTCAATCAGCGTTGTTATTTGCTTGACGATGAATGAGTGTGTGAGCGTTCGCGTGTATGTTGTTTGTGTGTATGTTTATCTTCGGTGCTTTCTTGTTATGTATTTTTGCTTCTTTTCCACACTTATGCAGATAAATCACACGACCCCAAGGGTCACACCACAACCATTTGTTTGGCCTTTTGTATTGCTTCCTAAATTCATCAGGTGACTTAGATATTTGCTTCCACCTTATGAATTATGTATTATTCAACATTTGTTTTTCAACAGTGACCTGTTGCCTTTATATCCTTTCTTGATATTACTGGAAATAACCGATGAACCTTACAAGCAGCAGCATCTTTTACCGTTATTGCATCCAATACCCTCGACACAACAACATGTAACTTGTCAAATAATTTCGCTTTGCTCGAGGAGAGCCGAAGTGGATTTCAAATTAACCATTTGATGTTGTAGCAGATGGCATAATGGGACGCACATATGTGGAAACAATTTAATACAGCGCGTTAGAGATAGTAATGAATACAGTCATTCATTTAGTAAATTGATAGCATTTGGTTGTTATAAATATTACACAATGTGTTATAAACTAGCTGCAACCATCTTGTCCCGCTTTATCTATATTACAAAATATATGTTCAGATAATGGCGTGACATGTTATGCATTTGTTAAGCAGGATATTGGTTATCAGGATAACTATTCCTTTATAAGCAATCAACAATATGACTGTAGACCCTGCATGCTGTACCTATTGGTATTTTACCCAAGATGCTTCAATATCAATAAGGAGCAATAATCCACGAAAAAGGAACGTGATGACGGTTCCCTTAAAAATATCACAAGTGCACTATGCGTAAACAATGGGTGTAAGTGGTCGAGATATATACTTATCGACTCCAGGACAGCATACAATACATCAAATAACTCGCAGCTCGTTTCTCAAACTGACTACTTGACTGAGAGCCCTTTTGTTTTCATACGGCCCCATCAGACATCCTCTGCATCAAGCAGCGTATAACACAGGCCAACTGCAGATGTGAATTTCGTACGCGGACCAGTAGGACATCACAATTGCCAACTGGCTTTTCCTACAAAGTTATGCCAGTTGGAAAATTGACTTATCATAAACGGGTCAAAGTAACGTCTTCAGGATAATAAAACGGAAATGCCGATTGTGATGGCTGCTTTGAAGCCAACCACTTAATGATTATTAGCTATATTGTGCCTGCAGAATATTATATAAACTGACGATTACAACCTTTCGTGGACTCCAACCATTCGTGGACAAATTATTATAGTGTATTTTTGCTATCATTAATTATCAATTATTTATTCGGCATCTTTTAATTGTTACAATTAAATAGTTTAAAGCGAATTAAAATCTTTTTGTCACTTTTTATTGCTGGTATATACTTGTTGTCCTCGAAACGTCGTCCACGAAAGGTTAAGACATTAATTTATACGTATAAATCCAAACTTTCGGGCCCATATATATTTTTGAATATTTGCAGAATACCGAAATATCTTAATCATTTTCAGTCATCATGGATTAGAAACACAATATTTGTTGTAGATGTGATCATTATGAACCATTGGTAGAATTTCGGGATCTAATTCAATGTTGTAGATTAATGAAAAATAGAGTTTTTCGGTAAAGAGAAATAAGAATAAATCAAATATTTGAATTTTTTAAATAAATATATCCAACACATATGATTAAACATTATTTCGGAAATTTAGATCGAAGTATATACGGTTGTATGGACGATATTGAGGTGTGCGTGTTATGTCAACGAATGGTTAGTTGTTAAAAGTTTGTTTCGCTATTATATTCAAAATCCAAAGAAATCACGCGTGAAAGATTATTTGTGTACGTTACTAAGACTAGACTATCACATTCGAATGGTCAAACCAAAATATTTTCAATTATTTTGGACGAAAATGAGCGTTGACTTTATGTGGACATACTTTATGTGTATATCCTTTCGTGGACCAAAGTGTACGAAAGGTTGGCGGTTTGTCCACTAAAGGTCGCGTTCGTGCTAATATATATATATATACATATATATTTATATATATATATATATATATATATATATATATATATATATATATATATATATATATATATATATATATATATATATATATATATATATATATCTGAGTGTGATATTACTTTCTCGAGACTTCAGGGGCTTATTGTTGTTTGATGACATTACATTACACAATTTTCTAATAACAGGAGTATAACTCGGGTATCATTGCATAGGAATTTAATAGAGATGGACTTTTGAAACCAGAAATTGCAAATGCTTTAACTTTAAAAATAACCCTGTGCATCGTTTAGGCATTGTACCGTAGTAGTTTGTTTGTTTAGAGTTGCTTAAGTGCACCACAATTTGGAAAAACTATCCACCATTCATTTGCATCGCTCACACTTACAGCTCTAGTCCATCAGGCAATCATTAGAAGCTGGCGCCAGTTTCGCTCAGAATCTTGGAAATTCAATTAAGGGTAAAAAGATGAATAGCCGTTGAGGCAGTGTGCTTTACTAATCATACGTAATTATAGGACGAGCAATACTCAGCAATATATGCAGGCAATCAATTAGGTTTTCTTGTTTATATATCATATATTCATTATAACACTAATATGAATAATTCATTGTCGTGCTCAGTTAATACAGAATTATTTGGAGATTCAGGGTTTACAGCGTTGTTTCTCGTTAATGTCTATGGTACTCAAGGGCATCGCACGGCGATTCATGGTTGGTTAGATATGATGTATTTGTTCTTGGATACATAGCGTTATGGTTATTTACTACAAATAGCTTCTTCTCTTTGGACAGCCTTTAACTAGATGGAAATATATTGCGTCTGATTTCACATCCATTATCAATTATTTAATATATATATGGCTCTAGAGTCTAAGAGTCTAAGCCTCACGAGCTGAGATTCTATCAAGATAAGCGCTCTGAGAGAGAGCATTACTAGCATAATTAAAACCATATCATTCTATAGACTTTGTTCTTCCCTCACCCACTCTCTGCGGTTCCGTCTGTCCATTCAATAGCATCAATGAATTCCCAATTAAACTAACGGAATAGGCAAACATCACTAAGACAGTTTTGGCTTATTTATGATTATTATATTTAGTGATTTAACAAAATACATCACATATTTACCTATAAAACAAGGAAAATTCCTAATAGAAAGTCCCCTTCTGAACCTCCAGATTTTAGTATTGCTGTAAATTGGCACAAAGGACTGATTCAAATGATAATATATGGTAGGTCAGTCTAAGGTCACACAATAAAGTACACTATTTCGTCGATTAATATTGTGTTGGTGTCCGGGTGTATGTGTGTGAGTGCATATGATTGGTAGATATACACAATATACAAAAAAATATAGCAAGCACCATATGGCATTAGAAATACAATCTGGTACGTTCATCAGTTACAATATAAGGCACACGTTGCCTGGGTGAACCTATATCACATATCATTCGGACAATCAGGTGGATTATTGTTCATTGTGATTAACTACATGATATGCAATATACAATGGCCTATATATTGTGGTATCATATTAAATACAGTGGGATATTTCAAATTCTGTTTGATGATAGCAAAACCATTGTTGAGTTGCGACGAAATACAAATGAGCATTACTGACACCACTATAACACCCATTCCTAATACTCATTGGAGTATGAATGATACGACCATGAATTAAATCTTGTAAACACGCTGCTGCTTCAATCCTCAAAGCAATTGATAAAGTAATATAGCCGGAGCCCTACCAACAAACACCAGGCAATTTGCCTTGTCCTGCAAAATGAGTCTATTGTTCTATAAATATTCCCACATTCGGTTTCGAAGGCGTTCTTAGATGTTCGCTTGTGCACAAAGTCTTGGGGCAAGACAATTACTGTCTTGAAATTGGTTCCGGTTTTATAGCATTCGGTATCCATCTTCTGACGTCGCAATTCATTACTACACCACTCGTTCTTTCGCTTCCGCCGCACACGGGGAGGTAAGGAGAGAATAGATTAGCAATTAGAGCATTCTCTCTCCTCACTATTTTCGTATCCATCAATTTTTGCCAAATATAGACGGAAATGGTTTATTATGTGTATGACTGCAAAACTTTTGTTTATAAACCATCAATGATACTATTGTCTACTCTAGACAGGCTTGGAAAGGCTACATTATAACTTAATAACTCAATGTTATACAGGGCAAGTACGATGAAGGCTTTTTTGTATTGTGTTGTGGGAAGTATTGTTGGATCATCATATATCTATATTTAGCCATTTCATTCGATACATTGAACTTAACAAGTATCATTCACTCAGAATACACATTCGGCTTTGGTAGGTAAGAGTTTTTTATTTAGGCCTACACTTTCCATGCTAATCGGTCATTGCAATATTTTATCAACACTTAGAGGATCCATATCACAATAAGTGCTGTAAGTCTCATAGTAAGTGCCTGAATGATTGTTATCAGAGATCAGATTTTCCGTTTTCATGATCTGTAAAAATTGTCAGAAGGATTTTGGATTCATATGAAAGATTTGAATTAGCTGTGTCCATGTATTTCGCATCTCTCAGTTAGATTAAGCAAATAATGTAGTGCCGCAGGGCTCTCACAAAACCAAATTTTTCTAGGGTCCAGATACCCTTGGGGTAAGATTCCCAAGGGTCCCATTACAAAGTAAGGGGTCCACTGGATATTTCTTGGCGTCCCAAACTGATGAACGGTCTTTATCAATCATCACACCACCGTTGAAAAAGTTGAATTATCATTATACACTACCTACAGAATATAAGGTTTGCATGGTCAAATTATCGCAGCCATCACACGCGCTCCATTCCCAATGCCAAGCTTCATGACGCTCGTTCTAAATAGATCAAACAACGCGGCGCTTGGATGCTCGGCGTCGGTAACCGGGAATTTGCAGTCATCACCGCATTAACAACTCCGAGTGTAGGAAAATATATTCATTGAATAGGTATCAGTAGCATTCCACTACGTCTTTGGATAAGTCCCTTGTAAGTCTTTATCCACTTGTTGTATATTTTGCAATAAAAGAACCCTATCCTTTTCAACTTCATTAACACTGGATAATTGCTTCTATTCGGTCTGATGTTTTATCAGTTAAATTAACTCGGTGGTCGTAGAAGGGCGATATATTTGCTTCTATGCAATAAAAGTACCACATACATTCCGCTTGAGCAATGTGTAAAATGGAAACACCGTGTTTCAAAACTGCCGAAACATTACAGAGCAAACTATTACAGAACAGATTAAGATGATAATGATGATGGGAACCTGATTGACATCGCCCACTGTCCTTGCAGAAAGGGGCTATCGTCTTTCTTCATAAGACAGGACAATGCCGCTTGTCAAAATTTGCCAACATTACTGAGTGCAGCAAGTGGGCTTTAAACGTGCCACTTACATGCGTGGGCAGGGCTCTGTCTTTGACAGTGAAATGGCAAAATGTTGATTGCATTCTTTTATGATTTCTGTACCAAAAAGAATATATATGCCCATTCTCTATTCGCACGAACGACATAACTGCTCTCATGGGGTTAATTTTCTCATTCACTTGCATAATGTCTTCCTCACAAACCTGTGTAATAATGAAGCAAAAGAATAATGGCTCATGCTCAGCTTAGAGCCAACGATTACCACAAATATATCTGTCGCCGATCGAATTTGGCATAACAAAAACGAAGTTATCTGATATAAATAATATTGTTATGTATACATATTACGTACATATGCGAGCGCCCACTTTACCCCGGGTAACGCTGCCAATGTATTTATACCTAATCAAGAGTGAATGTATTGCTCGTAATCATTTGCCCTCCGATACTCTGCGTTTGTATCCACCATTCACCACGTGCAGAACGGTAAATGCAATTAGCTTACATATAAAACATGGCCAATGTATACCAACCGTTCATGGTGATGCCTCTGATTGCTGAATTAAACACTATTCTAGTTTTGTTCTCTTTGGCGCCAGATGCTTATGTAAAAGTAATCGTTAACAGAAGCTGCATCAGCAGCATAATGTTTTCTGTTATAAGAATTGCTTGTGTTGTTTACATGCACTACATAGGAAACTATCTGGTGTTTAAACACCACACTGAATAATAGTCGATTAATTCTTTGCACAAATATTCATGGAGTATCTACTATATAATATTTATTGTGTTACCGATAAACCCTGCGAAATATTCTTGATTGGAGAATTGTTGATATGTGCACACTCGATGCCACTACAATACAAAACAGCAAACAACTATTGTAGCACAAATTCAATACATCTAAGCGATGCTGCCTGGTTGTATTCCTTGCCCTCTTTTGTCTAAATATGATATAACCGTGAGCACAAGAAAACCATTTCAAATAAGAATAGGACTGCCTGCGACAATAACGCCCCCTCATATATAAAACCTGCATTTATTTTCATTCACGGCACTTAAATGAATTTCTTGGTGATACGACTTCAACGAAAAACAACTGATGGCATCATCGCTCTATCATAGTCAAAGCTCACAATATGGATATTGCAGTGGTTCTGCAGTCCTTTGTTAAAACCTTTACCCAAATAACTGAAAAGATCACATTAACCAGGTTTCTTAATAAATGATGAACGTAAACGCACCTCTTTTTTCATCTATGTAGTCATGTATAATAAAGAAGCAAACATTATAACCTTTGTTTCGTAGAAAATATATCACTCTTACATTTTCCCTCTCATCCATGCCGATGGTTTCAACAAGTGTGGTTGTATTTGGAGCACTAAAAAGTTGAAACCTTCCCAAAATTTACAAACGGATGCATATAGAATTAGGATCTGAACAAATGTATTACCATCCGACATTGACGGATGGAAGATCGTTAAAACCGAATATTTGCCATACCTTACTATCTATCTTGTTGGTATTACTGTCTGTAGCTGACTGATGTAAGAAACAGATTCATTTGTCTGCTGTGACATCGTTGTTACATTGATATGTAGTTTTGTAATTTAACTACGATTATGAAAACATCATCAGAATTAACATCTTGCAACAACTATCAAAATTGTATCATTAGTTATGCAAATGTGAACGACACCGATATCTTATGAGGCGTTCACATTACCGAAACTCTGGGACACACATCTATGGAACAACATATTTATTGCAGTGCCATTTCTCTTTAGCTATATAATTTGGAAGCTAATTCAATTGTGTCACTAGATACAAAATCCTATTTCCCGGCCAAATTGCGTTTTACAACACCCTTTGTAGTCTGAACCAACAATACATTCGAGCGGGCTATATTTGGGATAAAGTAAGTCTCACAATGGTACTTGTTTCGACGCTATGGTATGATTATTCACAAGCTACGATAATCGACTGCCATTGGCTGAATGGAGGAAAGATTTATTGAATACGTATCACACACAAGTTAAATGGATGTGAATTGTACAGACATAACAAACTGCATGTATCTAATATTTTAGTTTGACTGCATTCAATGATTAGTGATGTATTTCATATATAATTTGTGCATGTGCTGCAGGATGTCAATCTCGCATTGGTTATTTAAACATTTACTTTAGATGCTAGTGTCTTCCTTCTCTATTCATGATATTTAATTTGATTAACGGGGATCATTATTAACATTAAACAGCAATCAATGGTCAATTAATCGATCGTTTACTCGTTGCACTGGATGGCTTCATCTATTACGCCGTTCAACAATAGCATGACGGAAATTAACCGGATATTATTCCCCCAGCCCCCCAGTCACAGATATTTCTTAATTCAATCATATGTAGACGCACAGGCATCAGCAGAATGCAATAATTAGATGCTGTACCAATAAAAAGCGTTGATTTCCGGAGCATTAATGTCGTTTTTGTGCATGGGATCTACGGCAGCAAATCGGCTTCCGGAACAATGTTGACGCGTTACTATCATGTCTATGCTACGAAAGCCTGGAGCGTGCAAACAATAGGACGCGGGGTTCATTTTGATGCCTTATTAGGGTCAGCCACGCCAGTAAGCAGCTGCTCTAGGCCTGTCTCCAAACAACAATCGTTTTGGTGTAGCTCTCGCTACATTTCGCTGCTGTCACAGGGAGCATCCATTCCAATAGAAAAATACAAGCATCTCTCCGTTAAACTTTCTAACTTAAGATCTTATCATCCTCTGCTTAGTATCAGCAAGATAGCGTATTTCTTTCATATCCATGAAGAAGACTTATGCCAACGTGCAGGATGCCTTACTACATACATAGTACCAGCATTAAATACTGGAACACAAAATATTAAAGTCAAAGGTGTAAATATCTACTTCTGTATAAAACCGACATGGTTAAAGGTCCATTGTGACCTCCTACAGTAGACCATGAACCCCCTATATCAACCTCTCCCTTGACCACGTCATTTACATCCACCGTGTACAGTACCTGCAATCACTAGAACAGCCATCATCACCCTAGTGCCATCATTCACATCAACATCAGAATGGTGGCTAGCTCAAAGTTAGGGATGTTATTGCGGGCGGTCGGGGGCTAAAATCAGATTGTTATAGATTGGTCAGCAAATTTTATATTGTATGTATTCGTATTATCATGTTGGCATCATCAAAATGACACTGGTGGCTGAAATAGAAAGCGCATTGTTTGTCCCCTGGCGCTACCAAACAATGTCGTAGGCTCTGGGTGATGAGCATCTAATGTGTTGAAACTAGGACAGACATTAGACGGCCAATCTCCCTTCTGGCACTAACCCCGCCCCTAGCCCACCTACAATCTTGTACAGGGTTCGAAATATACACTATACAGGTCTAACTGTCTATTCTTACTTATCCATCTCGGGCACGAGTGAATTCTATTATTATTTATTTATTAAAATATTTGGAGAAAACTACCATATCTGATCGTCCTTACAAGCAATTACTTAAATTGTTATAACTTCACATCGTGGCAAGCAGATTCAAAATCAAAACTCACTGTTCAAATCGTATATATTGGTGACTCCATGAACAGGGATCTGTAATGGATTTTTGATCATCTTCGCCTCTCAGTAGATGTCAAATCTTTGCTATGTATGAATACCAGGCAGTTGCAAACTCAAGATACTGGCTGCTAACTAAGTACCCAACTAAATTAGCACGGAAGGAGACTTGATTAATGCATGATCCTCGTCCACATTTCAACATCCAAATATCACCCAGTGCTTTTTATGAACATCACGTGCGGGTATGGACATTAACCCGGGTATCATTCCTCGAATGTCACGGAAACTGTCAACACGTCACAACCCTCGTGCTGATGACGTAATTTATCGTAGTAACAACAATCAGACCTGTATTTTTGTTGAGTTTGTTTGTTCGTGACGTCACTTTACTGTGCTATTATTGGAAGCGCAAAGACACGTTAGAATGCTTTTACTTAGCGGGAAAAAACAAATTCGGGTCAATCGGACCACCGGTTACCGAGTTACTGTTATCCGCCGAAAAATATTATTGTGGGGTATGTGAGCGGATATCGTCACAACAACCTTCATTAAAAACACAAACCGAACTATCAATGGCGAACCTGCTTTTGGCTACCAGGAAATCCTTAACCGTAATTTCCCCTTTGCGTCAACATTAGGTCTCAAAGAATCTATGGTTACCTATGGTCCTCGACATACTTTCTCTTACAGAATTTATTGGTAATACTCATCTACCATATAACTCATTGTCTCGCTTGTTTTCGTTTGTCTATTTCGTACACGAGGATATTAAGCTTCTGTCATACTGCACCCGAACAGGACGTACATCAATTACGGAAGTTTGCCTTCGCCGATATGTGACATAAGCCTATTAAGAAAACTTTAAAACACCACATTTTTTAGTATAAATTGTGAGAACACTTGCTCAAATTAAGGGTACATCTCACTGTATGTTTCATCATCTGTGGGGCTGAGACAAACCGTAGCCTTACGAATATTGCGCAATTATTGTACTGATCATTTCTTTTTATCGATTTGTGAATAAACTTTAATACTTAAAGCTGAATGGGGCTTCTGATCCATTTACTAATCTATATTTGTTATTGCTATCGGTATGCCTCGATGCGCGTCAGTTAAGAGCACTTCAGAAGCGAAGGATCAGGTGGCGTAACTTACCATGCTGGTTGTTATGGAATTTTACTATTCGCATCAACTGATTACGTAGGAGGATATAATGAGGTCATAATTCCTACAGCCTCCGAGAGTTGATGGCTTTGTGCAATATACACTTTAGAGCATGCTCTAGTCAGGGTTGGGGTTAGTGTGGAGTAACAGCGGACATCAGGGCGGGTCAGTGAGTGGGAATAAGGGTGGTTAATATGACAGGATTGAGGAAGGCTCACAGCAGGGGAGAGGTTAACTTCCCCGGCAGCGCCGGATATACCTCTTGTGCCATATAGGCACAAATACTACAGCTTTGATGTGAATTGTGTATCGATATCAAAGCAATATCAGCCATATTGTGCATGACGTAATTCATCCGAGTCACACAGGAGATCATTATGGTAATGTATTGGCTTTATGTATGTTAAGGTCTTGAAGCTGTTATCCGCCTTCTGTATTCTCTTGCATATATAATGGCACTACCTGAATGCTATAGTATGGAGCAAAAAGCATATTACAATGATAAACGCCATGTCCCTAAAACTAAGCGCTCTCGTCCATCACAGAAACGAGCGTTGATCCACAGGTATCCTCAATTGAATTTCTTCTGCAAAAGCGTGTATTAAATACATATCACCTACCTTAATTAACGGATACACGCTTTGGGTCTAACAACTTTGTAAACATCTTTGATGGTATTTAACGGGGGTAAGCGTTAGCACCTTCGATACAAGATGTTGCTACCAGAATGGTTCGAATTCGTCACTTATGAATGCATAGATTGGGCGCCTTGCCAGATGTAATTTAGTGTAGTCCGTTCAGTGTATGTCGGAGCTCGTGGAACTGGGGACACACCTATCTTCCATTCTACTAAGCATTACAATGTCAAAAAGACGAACCTTGTATGGTGAAAAAAAGGCGTTATGTTAGCATCAAATGTGGCTTTACCTTCTCATATTGACTAGATATTGACTAGGACTGCCTTTCCCTGGCGATAAACGACACCGATATTGTCAGTACATATGAAGTCGTTATTTCTGTACCCCGATCACTTGTGCCCACGCTATCACATAAGATTTAACATGACACAAATGAATGAACAGTTATGTCTAATAAACAGCTGTGGTATATGTGACAGCGTAGGCTTGATGACAATCCATATATTCATATCATGAGTTTTATTCATCACAATTGCATGACATTTATTGCGTACGTAAGTGGTTAGACCAGGCAAGTAAACGCCTCGTGACCTTTACAAACATTAAGCCAATTAGAAACCATATCGATGATAGGTATCTTGATCAATTACGCCATGCACAGTGCGAACATTGTTTTTGACGTCGCCAGGAGGTCATGATATTATTCACATCAAAGCTGTATAATCTGTATTTATATGGATTTCAAGCACCACTTTGAAGCTCTATTTCCGTATCAATAAATAGCGTTTCATATTCGTGATCTTTTTTAAAGAGGACTGTCTTTGTACCTATCTGCTAATCGTTAAACCTAAGCTAAACAAATAATCTGGCATGTGCTTTCGAGTTGTAGTCATCTGTATTCATGTGTGTACATACTGGCAGTCATACATACATAAAAGACAATCTTCCTTAACGTTCAGAATATTTTACTGAATATTTCGATATAAGCTATGCGTATGAAAGAGATGCAATCTGAGCAGGGATACATCAGGTAAATACTGCGTAGGTGGAAGCAAATCGACATACGGTCTACATTCAAACGCTCCCTGCTTCTTGTATATATTCGTAATTTTTTCTCAATGGGCCACGTGGTGGGCGAAAGCTAACTTCCGGCATCGACTTGGTGCTGTTGGGGTGCAATCCCGCAGAGACAACTTGTCCTCGTTCATTGGTCTTTCAATACGGCAACTGTCATAATCAAAGAGGCTCCGTAGTGAATTTCCTGAAAGGGGTTAATGCATTTCCAAATCTATCGCGGTCCATAATTTACTAGCTTTCTCGTGGAAGGACCTGTGAGGTGCATTACCAATCTGTTAGCAGGATTAACGGATTTTTGGTAATGCCAAGCGCAGATTCGCCTATGAGCTTTGCTACTTGTCAGTGGTTGTTCTGCTAATTCGCTTATGATGGAATAGTTACCAATATAAACTGAGATTCGTTGATAATATGGGAATATAAAAAGTCGACATGTTTTAGTTACATTCGAGATCGGATACCCGAGGTTGGTGTACGCAATGATAAAGAACACAGGGTGACATTGTATTATCAAAAATAAGATATTTGAGACTATGTGGTATATATAAAAGCTGATTGTCTGACGCCCTCTGACTGTGCCATTTCAACCAATCCCACCCCCCCCCCCCCCCAAAGAAACATGGTCATGCAAGTTTGAATACTTTCTCAGCCAGGAGCTAAGGATTACAACAAATATCTCCAACCCTGGCATTTATGACATTATAAAATAATTATAAGTCGACCATATTGTGGCATGCAAGTAAGATTTTCTAGAATATTATTGTATTTAGTTCTAATCGGTTAATACAATGGAGGCAACAACGTGAAAATGGAAGTTTTCTTGTTCGCCGTCGCTCCCAATTGCAAGGTGATACTGCGACGATTGTGGAAGGAATTGAATGTCATGCTTGGGGACGGCCCATTACATGCTGATGTCCATTTTCCTCAAACCGTGTGGCCATGCCGACTTTAACGCGGTTATTGATTTGCCTGGTCTCGGCTGGATAAAAGAGGTTATTGATAGTTAAATTGAAAGTTGTCATCAAGCATGACCGTTTCTGATTGGGCATCGTCCTTCACAAAAGAAGTTAATTACAATGGGAAGAAATAGCTGTTGAACTTTTGACTACAGCGGTATGAACGTTTAACCTTTTCGAGATAACGATAACGCATTTATACACCAAAGGCTATATATTTCAATATCTCAAGAAAATCCTGCACATAACGCGGCATTGTGACTTAGCAGAATGGCATCATTCACGGGTGAGCTCTTCATTGAAGTGATGAAATATGATCTTGCTGCTCTCTGTGGGAACAAAGGGTATGTTGTGAGTGGCGATTTGTGCTCGCCTTAGAGAATTGAAGCAGGAAAAAAACATAAATACTTTTTCCGATGCCATTAACCAAAATGATATCCGCACCTAAAGTTGATTTAAATCTGGCTGTGCCTATTTTACGAAGACCCGACTCGGTGGCTTATTAGTACAGCACCTGATAATGGTCCAAACTGACGTGAGCACCTGCAAGTTGGCGCTGACATTTAAGGCATTTTTCCCGAATCCACTGCCTTCCGAGGTTGTAAGTTCACTTCAACGGCCATATGTATATATGTTTGGTGATGATTTTTGCATCATTTGCTAAGCAGCACTAAGGCAATCGTGAAAAATAAGAATAATATCTGCCTGAGCATTGTAATCAGATCAGATTTTAAAAAGATTGAACAGCACTGACACAGAGGTTCCATCTTTCCGCCAATTGTATTTTTGTTATAGCGTAGACACTCTCACATCCATCAAGCAATTCGACAAAAAAGAATAAACTAGCCATAAAAGAATTTGCTTTGGACAAGGACGCACACGTTCATGCATACAATACCTTTGTTATAAGTCTCGAAAGATGGTAACTTACATTCTACCTAGGTTAATAAATTTTGCTATTTACCTAGCAACCCTATATACTTTTTGCAAACCGTGAACATTGTAATGTGACCTGAAAGCACTTCGGACCAACTAACAAAGCACGATGACACGGATCGCGGTCAAACACTCTCAAAGCAACTATACCTCATGCCGTCCTCATTCTTTAAGGGTATGACGCCCAGTTTCTGATGCAAGCCATAAGAAAAGTGAAAGGTAAAGTAAAAATTATCCCAGACAATACGTACATTTGTACTCTCATTGTGTCAGTTGTACTTCATTGACAGCTGCCGTACTGGTCAAACAATATATATATATATATATATATATATATATGTGTATATATATACGGTATTTGATATTCATATGAGAGAGACGACGTTCTCATGAATCGCGGTGAAATATTGAGTATTGCTAAGGGGCCTGTATTATTTTTAAGTTTTACTTTGCACATAAATTGCGTGCGATTTGAGAGATGTTCCGAGACTGATATAATTGGATCTGGTCTTTCTGAAGCGAATTATTGGTATTTCTTTATCATGATAAACGACACTGTTGTCACAAAAATTATTATTGTGGTTTATTGTCGAAGGTGGTATTTCGATTATCGCCGATCCGGATTGCAGTAACTCTCGTGTGTCTAGTTAATGACCAGGCTGAGTTATCACATAATGCACATTAATACGTATATGGAGTTTGACTGAGTTCTACTGAGTTCGACGGCTGATGTTAAAGAAAGCATGTACCCTCCTAGAGAGAACAGGGTTTACCATTTTGACGTAGGTTGAGTTGAATTTTGGTACTGGAAACCGCTATGCTCATAAAACGAAACGGCGTTTTGGTAGCTTATCAAGCAATGATCGTCAGGGCAACATGCACTTCATTCCACGAAAAGATGGATCTGTCATTAACGCAGAGAGAAAGCAATACCAGTGGCCCTGGCACGCAAGAAAACTAGAAATAGCCTGGTCATCCTTCATATCACTAACTGAATGAAAGGTATTGGCTCATATTACATACATATATATATTTACATACATATACATATATGTTTATATAGAGATATATATATATATATATATATATATATAGATATATATATATACATATAAATAGGGATATATAGAGAGATATATATATCTAGATAGATATATATATATATATAAGAGAGATATATATATATATATATATATGGGAGTGGCTATCCTTTGTATAAAAACAGATATAATATATATATATATATATACTAAACAATCTTAGCTATATATTTATCTATATATCCCGTACATATATATATCGGATAAATATGAATAAATATATATATATATATATATATATATATATATATATATATATTTATTTATACATGAAATATGCATCGACACTTTTCTTTCGTACAGAAATGATTCTTCTTCTTTATTTCAAAGGTTATTAAAGTCTGGCTGTAACAGGAGCACTAAACGAGTTAGTTCCAGTCGAACGGTAATATGAATAAATACTCTTCTGCTTGAACATTTTCCGCTGGTCCAAGAAAACGTGTTTGGCTAATATGCTACATAACGCATCAACAAAATAACATATATCAAGAGCGTGTACAAAAAAAGTCATAGCGCACCCAAACACTTAACCCCACTCGACGCTTATCTTCCAGAAATGCCATCTATATATCATTTCGGAAACATCACGAAACGATGACCGCCATTTTGGAAAATATTGGGTTGCGTGATTTCCTGCGATATCCCGCGGCCTCATCCGCATTGCCTAAGCATTAGTCGTCGATGGGTCACGTCATTCTGAACATGCGCGATGCACGTGGTCTTGAACTTGAAAAAGAACATGTTGCTGTGTTTCGGACTTTTTACCGCTTCTCAAATTTATCGAACTATAAATAATTACCATGGATGAAATCCCCCGCCGAAAAGTGATAAAATTGTCGTGAACATCGTTGCATTCTAAGGTGTTTGGTAGATGTCTGAATCGATCTCTAAATTTTTACATTGCGTCGGTTTAAGAGAAAGTAATACGTCTACTCAGACGTCTTGTAGGGCTATAAACAAGTTAAACAAGCCCAGATTTTCCCTAGATGAACTCCAGAGAGCAACCCACCCTGCTCCGTTGTCCATAAAGCTTATTTGAGTTAATGATACTTTCTTTCAGATGACAAATGGCGGATTCACTGAAGAATCCGCTCTATTTTTACAACCAATCAAAAATTATCATGCTGTGCACATTCGTGCCCACAGGCCATCCAAACGGGGTCTTAATGAAGCCGCATATGGCGACTCGAGATCACGAAATGATACCAGCTCACGACTTTTACTACGGGTAAACCTAGATAAAACTGCCGAACGGAGAGCTGGTGTGAAAATGAAACCGCTGCTGTTGATGCTTGCCTGTCGTAGCCCACAGGCCTCTAAAACTACCAAAGGGAGAGTGGATGTGAAATGAAACCGCTGCTGTTGATGCTTGCCTGTGGTAGCCCACAGGCCTCTAAAACTGCCGAACGGAGAGCGGGTGTGAAAATGAAACCGCTTTTATTAATGCTTGCCTACAGACCTCTTCAACTGACTGGCTTTTCACCGAGCACATGTTCTTCATATTCCTCAATTCTATTGAATGATTTTGATATCCTCCTCTAACAATTGCACCAATCATTGCCATCATGCTGTCGTCGTATACTGCGGCCAGGCTAATAAACAACCCCCTATCTGGAGGGTCATCTGGAAATACTTAAGCACATTTCCACTCGCAATGGTCGGGTTGGCGGGTGTCGACATCTCCCTGCAGCTCACTGAGATGAAATTTATTAACAATATATGCATTAATAAGGAGCGTTATAATTGAACTATAATTAAGATACAATTATGTAAATTGACATCCATCAGCAGCAATAGAAACAGGAATTTCAGCCCTGTGGATGGGGTATCATCGCTAATGCAAGTACTTTTATGTGGCACTCACTTTGCCAAAATGCAACACGGTCAAGCATCACAATAATGGAAAATCATATTTACTGCCATTATATACCTTAAGCTATGTAAAGATGGAGTTAATTCAAACGTTTCACAAGGGACCAAATGCTATTTCTTAGCCAAATTGCGCCTTCACAAAACTCTTTGTGATCAGAACCAGCTATATATTGGAATGGGCTATTTCGGGGGAATAGTTAGTCTTCCAAGGGTACTTGTTTCTACATTATGGTATGATCATTCACAAGCTACGATTATATAATGTCATTTGGTAAATATGACCACTCCTACCTAACTTATAACAGACGGTGTCAATTCTGGGCTTGCGTTGAGGAAAAGAAAAATGCAATGAACACATGCGTGTTCTGTTTTTGTCAGAATTGAAGTCATTTGTAACAACACAATCATGGGTCTATTTTATTGTTTAATTCCTTTAATGATTGCCCGTCTTGGAACTTGATATAATATACAGATCATTCTGTTGCAAAGCTCTCTCATAACCGATAGTACATTTCAATATTCCTAACTAATGACGATGTGATCAAATGTCTCTGCAGTGGAACACATGGAAGAACCATTACAACAAAAGGTCAATCTTGGAATTAAATTCAAACATTGTGAACCCTTAGGTTCTGCATTTTAACTTTCCTTATAAGTGTAAAATATTCAAGACACTAAAGCGTAAATGGAATATTATTTTCCTTGTCTCCATCTTTGCAAATACCGCTTCCACTCAAATCAATTTTGTGCAACAAGCCCATTGAAACAATACGTCAAGTCCAACTTGTTCAATAGGTGCTATTCGTCTGGATTTGTTATTGACCATGTCTCTCGGCTGGCGTCATTACAGTTGCTGAAAGGGTAAATAAGCATCGTTCCATCATTGCCTGTCTGCTTAATAATTTGCCTCGATGAATTCAATTGAAAGGTATGTACCCTGTAACTGACGCCGCCATGACGCACTGATAATTAAATGCATAAGCCATGCTTGATCTGTACGTATTATAAAAAGCACATGTAACGGTGTAATTTAGTCTGAGGAATGTAGTAGTCCATATGTAATGATTATGGATTCTTTATAGGCTAATAGCTAGCGCTTTCTCAAATAAAACACAATTGCCAAAGGCCAGCAGCGGTGTAGGTGCAATCTTTGTGGCGGCACGTATCACTTGCAAGGGCATAATTTTTCACTGTTCTTGAGCGTGGCAAAGATCTGTTGTCGTCGTGTGGAACTCATTCGATTGAGTCGCGTTGTTCACAGCAATAGAAGCGCACACGACCGCTCATTGCACAAAATTAGTTTTCTGAACAGTTCAATGGAGTCAATACCAAAAAAAATGCCGCCGCCATGTTTTCTGTGAAAATGTACACACAAATTATGCTGTTTGGTATATGAAAAGGGAGGGTGGTGCGGTATATCTGATCAACGGGTCGCATTCGATTACATTTAACGAGAACTGACAAAGATCTCACTAACCATGCGAGTCAGGCTCGGCAAAGCCAATGCGCCGATTGAGCTATATTTGGCTTTGTACTCGGGTCGAATCAGACTGTAGCAGCACGCGGAAAATAAAAAAGAATATAAAGCCATTAATTTTAGCAAGAGCATCTATATGAGAATATGAGCAGATAGCAACCATCACAACAACGTCAGAAGCCGATCTATATATAGCAAAGCTCATCCCGGGAGCCTGCTTTCGGCAACCAGGAAGCCCTTTCACGACAGCATTACTCTAATCCTCCTCC
Source organism: Urechis unicinctus (assembly GCA_034190875.2). Taxonomy (NCBI): domain Eukaryota; kingdom Metazoa; phylum Annelida; class Polychaeta; order Xenopneusta; family Urechidae; genus Urechis; species Urechis unicinctus. The sequence continues at coordinate 880,279 of CM067345.1, forward strand.
GCAGACGTTCTCTTACGGCATTAATACTATAGCTTTCTAGCGGATCATGGTGCAGTCTGCTTGATACAGACGATTACCCGATTCGAACACGCCTAAACGAGGTCATATAGTCTCTGTGGCTCTGCACCCAAACACGTACGTAAATACCAGAAGTTAGCCTTCGCCCAACATGTGACTAAGCCTTCTGAGGCCAACATTACAACACATTCCAGACTAGGGGTCTGAATATATGAGAAGCACAGTTGTGGGGCTGAGTACAGATCTACTCTTATAAAATTCATGTAATTTACTGATTTGTGAATATACGCAATATAGGAAAGAAGAATGGCGCTTCAGATCCATTACATAATGTTTATTTATGGTTGCTACCTGTCGTTTTGTCTGTTCTAGATGCACGTCAATAAAGAGCACTTCATGCTGATTGGGTGAGATTAGACCAGTGAGTCCTCGCAGGAGGACATAATTAGGTCCAAGTTGACTCCAGCGCTGGGTAATGTGCAGTTTGGAGCATCACGTGATTGATGCCATGTGATTCGGAGAACAGTGTCACGTTTGGGGTTAGGGCGTAGCGACGCAGTTGGGATTAGGCTGGGGTAAAGTTACGGCGGGGTTTATGATGGGTCAGCATGGCGAGGATTTGGCTGGACCACAGTGGTGTAAATGCAGTAAAGGCAGGGTAATGATGGGTTGTTAGCACGAGCGAGGATTAGGAAGGAGTCACTGTGATGATCAGGGCGGAGTAACAGCGGATATTGGGGCAGGTAAGTGCGACGGATAATGGGATGGATTAAAATGAAGGAGACTCACAGTGGGGATTTGTGAGGGGTCTCAGCAGTAGACGACGGGGGATTAGGTATATTTCCTGGGCAGCACCGGTTTTTACCGTGCCTTAACGAATGCCGAAAAAAACACAATTTTGAATTTGACAAAAAGCAAAATTAACAGCTTGGGGCGTCACGTAATGCATACCAGTCACATAAGAGATCAACATGGCAATGCATTGTCTATATTTATATTAAGGTTTTGAAGCTGTTATCCGCCTTCTGTATTCTCTTGCATGTATAAGGGGCATTGCCTGAGTGCTATGGTAGGGAGCAAAAAGCATATTGTAATGATAAACGCCATGTCACTAAAACTAAGCTCTCACATCCTTCAAACAAACGAGCTTGGTTTCACTGGTCTCGGCTATGGAATTTCTTCTGCCAAAGCTAGTGTACTAATTTCGTTGCCACTATATCAATTTAGCTTGATGGAAACACGCTGTTATATGCTTGGACAAATTCAAGAACTGGAAAATAGCAGCCATAAGGTTGGATTGGTAGCCAGATGCCTGCTATAAGTCACATACTCAGTTAGTAAAATATGTCAACACGGTAACTTATCCACTACCTTGCAATTAATGACATAGTCGCTTCTAGTGGAACCATTATTTGCTAAAATAAACCTTCTTGTGCCCGTGTATGGAATGAAGTAATCTTTTTTGTGGTAGATTATATTCGTGCAAATACATATCGCAATGCACATATATACATATGTATATGCATGCGTGGTATGTCTAAATATGACACAGTTGAATGCCATCTTGCAACACGACGAGTCTCCTGGCTACCATAAGATTTAGGTATCCGGCAATTTAGGAGACCTGACCTTTACAAATTATTCTACAATTAGTATCAACAAAGTTGATGCAGTGGCTGCATCAACCGCTGTGAACAGTAATATTGGAGACGAGTAATGCTAAAGGCACTACTGTGATGGATGTGACACCGTAGCTTGGGCTTTTTAGCATTGCCTACAATTTGCTATATCTGTTAGTTGCTGGTGTTGGCAAATTAATCACGATAAAGTAACATTCGTCTAATTACTGCAACATTATTATGAGAAACGTAAAATGTCAACAGTTTTTATTGACATTCGAAATGGGACACTTGAGGTATATCTCTCCCTCTCTCAGTCCGGTGGTGCGCGAACAGCGCTTCGAGGGCCCTCACGAGTTCACGCCAGCCCCTTCTGTCTGCAGATATCGTTGAAGCAGCTGCCAGTCCATATTCTGTCCAATTCCGTACGTCATCGAACCAAGCTGTCGCTGGTCTACCTCGACTTCACTTCCCTTCCACTGCTCCTTGTATAATGTTCTTCTCGATCCCTACTCTTCGTATTACGTGCCCAAAGTACCGCAACTTCCTGAGTGCCATCTGTTTTCTTAGCATCTTCTCGCTCCTGATGGTATGGAGCACCGAACGATTTTTCTTCCTGGCAGTCCAAGATATCCTCAGCACCATACGCTGCGCCCACATCTCAAAGGCATCGATCCTACGCTGGTCAGACTTTGTCAATGCCCACGACTCAGAGCTATAGGAGGAAATTGCAAGAGCTGTA